>CABHPR010142789.1:7801-59812 GCA_902168415.1 Peromyscus melanophrys
TTATTATTATTATTATTATTATTATTATTATTATTATTATTATTATTGGTTTTCAATCTTGTTATTTAGCCCAGGATGCCCTGGACCTCCCACAATCCTCCTGTCTCGACCCCTGAACCACTACATTGTGATCATATTGTCTTTTTATCATTCAGAGTTGCATAGACTTTCCTTATTTTCTTCCTTACAATCAAAATTCTCAGGAAATGCAATGTTTTAGAGACTCAAAATGTCTTAGTAGCGCTTTGCCACACTTCTTAGTTCTAAAAGTGTGCAATCAGTCAAATTACCAGTAGGTGGCAAAATACTACAAGAGAAATTGGCTTCATGGTCAGATTTCCTTTGTAAATTTCCTGACCACTAAATGTAAACAGCTCATTCCTTGTGAATCCCAGAAATCATCGCTGCTTAAATAATGACAATATTTTTTAAAGTATATTTCTACTGAAAAGACTCCTAAATTGATGTTTACTGAGAAAAATTATGAGGGATGGTTGTGCATGTTCAAAACCCCAACTGCCTTCTCATCTACAGTGTGTGTTCATGCTTTCAAATGTAATTTAGAAACTGTTGCTCTTGTTTCTCACTGGCAACCACTGTAGAACTTCCTCAAACCAACTTTCTTTTGATACTTTTATATGCCAAACTTGTGGGACACGTGATCCACCTTCATTCAAACATCTACATTCAAAAAAGGCAGATGGGTCTTGGGTCAGAGGCAATCATATAACGCTTAGAGTTTTTCTTTTATTTATTTGTTTGTTTTTTAATATCTTATTATAGGAACATTCCAGACTCCTCCAAGAACGTGGTGTGGCTTATATTAATGCTGATTCTTCCATAGAAGGTGAATATTGTTGGCTTCAATAGAGAACATATTATTACTCTGGAGGTAACACTTTAGTAGAAGAATTGTATTCTAGTACAGAATTAACATGGGGTTAGAATATGTGTGGCTGTTTTCACACCACTTCCCTTGATTTAGGGCCGACTGCATAAGTGACTAAGAGATATTCCCTCACTCTGTATTGCAGTGCTGGTCCAGGAAGGCAGTATTCCTTACTTTGCCTCCTCTATCAGAATCTCTTAAATATGGTGACAATTACCTGTTGAATGCTTAAGTCATGAACTTGAAGAATCTTTTACTTTGGAATGATGTATGATATTTGAATATAGAGACTGGAGAGATGACTAAGCCAGCAAAGGCACTTGCAGGCAAGCCAGACAAACTAAGTTGTATCCTAGGAACCCATTTAAAGTTGGACAGTGAGAACTGACTCCATAAAGTTGTATTCTGACTTCCACATGTACACAATCACACACACACACACACACACACACACACACACACACACACGCACACACAGCGTAAATTTACCATGCCAACATGGTAACATAATGTCTTGATGGAGTCACATTGACATTTACATTTTCTTCTTCATCTGCATTTCTGAGTATAATTGTTTCAAAGTTTAGCCTTCTTGGTGCAGGTCAGTTCCCCTTCCTCATCTCAGTTAATGGACAATGGAAGTGCCATTGAGAACAGACTGCCGTCTCCTTCCTTTGTGACTTTAAGGTGTGTGTATGTGTGAATTTGTTTACCTCTAAAGAAAGTACCTATCTCAAAGGCTTTTATCATGCTTTTAAATTGAATTGGTGTTTGCAAACTCCATGATATCTGACATGCAAACAGTGACTATTCAAAATCTCCAACGTGATTATCATTCTTTCCTTACATAAATCATATGTTCTGGGATCTAGTTATAGCACGGTGACAAAGAGGTTACCTAGCATGTCCCATGTCCTGCATTTATTTTCCTACATTATAAAAATGCAAGTACAAATATGATCACATGGCACATGTATGCATTACAGAATAAATACTCCAAGTAAGTATATCAAATAATGCAAAATGATGTTATCTTTATTGATAGATTCAAACATTTGACTTGTCTGACATTTTAGTACATCACTGGCCTTAGATAACTATGTCATATGTGGAACTGGATCATAATATTTTAGGATAAATAACAAGTACACATAGGTACAATGTGATTGAGATACCACATATCTCATTTGATATTGCCTTTTTTTGGTTAGATGTTTATTTCTTTTTTTCGTTTTTTGTTTTTTTTTTTTCCGAGACAGGGTTTCTCTGTGTAGCTTTGCGCCTTTCCTGGAACTCACTTGGTAGCCCAGGCTGGCCTCGAACTCACAGAGATCCGCCTGCCTCTGCCTCCCGAGTGCTGGGATTAAAGGTGTGCGCCACCACTGCCTGGCTCAGATGTTTATTTCTTAAGAGATAAAATAAACCACATATTTTTGAATTTATGTTAAAATGCAGTCATATACATATAACAAAACATGTTTTTTATTTTCAGTTATTTTGTTAATAATAGAGTTTATAAAATTAAAAAAATTAAAAGCAATACATAAACCACTCTTAATGTCCTCTCCAAAAGAACTGTCATCTTCAAATCCTGTTTCAGTCTCCCGAGTGTTGGATTTGCAAGCCTGCACTAGTCAGCCTTCAGTGACATGGATCCTTTAATTTGAGAATAAAGGATACATCCTATTCCTGGAAGGAATCTCATGCTATGAACACATATGCATAGGCTTCTCTCTAACAGTCCATTTGGAGGAAAGCATGTGTTTCTGTCATGTGGATTCTCAGACTATTTAGCTGACACATATACCAGAAGTGATTTAGATGCTGTCTTAATCATTTTCCATTTAAGTTGTATACAATGTAACCATTATGTGATGTAGGTACTTATATTACCTCTATTGTACAAAGGGGAAGCTGTGACTCAGAGAAGTTAAATAACTTCCCGCAGGTCACCTGCTAGGGAAAGGTTGAATTCACAGTCACCCTAAATATTATGCTTTTTACCTCCTGTTAGTTCTTACAGGACTTTGGTATTATGCTACAGATAAATGGTTCTAGATCCATCTTTTCACTCAGAAAAATTATATAAAATGTCCATATGTGTCGGGGTTCATCCCTGATCTGTCGAACAGTTCTTGAAGAGGGGAGTGAGGAATTGAGAAATGCTAGATAGGAAAAAAAATATAGACATAGATAAAGAAAAAGATAAGAGACTCAGGATAGCTTTGGGAGGGCTCTGGGTCTATACCTAGTCTCCTCAAGTTTTTCCTAATGGGCTTTTTATACACTAGCAAGGAGAGAGGCAAAAGACTTCCTGCTTTCAAGATCAAGGTATAAAGTACAAACAAGTGTAGACCCTTTTTTAATTCTCTGAACACCTGGTAACCATGCCTTGTGGCAAATCATCTTGTAATTAGGCCTTGAAGCATAAGACACCTGGTAACCATGCCTTTGACCAAAACATCCTATTATGCAGCTTTATGCGGCAAAGCAAACTCTTGACTCTCTGACCTTGAGTCAAAAGGGAAACAAATCAGAAGTTGGAATCTTTGTGGGTTCCCATAACGTATGCTGGATATACAATGAGTTACTACCCTTATAATGCAACAACTACAACAAATCCCTTAACAAAAAAAAGTGACAAAAAATAAAACAATAGAAGCACTTCTGTGGTATATTCAATAGAACAATTTCATTTCTGCAGCTGGTATTGCAGCAAGTATCTTTTTATGTACATGCACGTTTCTATATGAAGTTTGAAGTGAATAGAGAGCTGCAAATATAATTCTTTGGTCCCAAGAATAGAGCATTTAAATTGCAGTAAATGCCTTCAAACCATCTCCCTTCAGCACTCTCATATAAACACATGTCTGTATCAGAAATTACATTTCTATTTATATATCTATTCTTCTATATTTTTTGAGATAGAGTTCTTACTTTGTAGTCCTGTCTGACATGGAGCTCCTGAAAATCCTGTTTCAGTCTCCCGAGTGTTGGATTTGCAAGCCTGCACTAGTCAGCCTTCAGTGACATGGATCCTTTAACTTGAGAATAAAAGATACATAACCTTCCTGGAAGGAATCTTAGGCTGTGGACTCATATATATAGGCTCTTCTCTAACAGTCCATTCGGAGAAAAGCAAAGATAAGACAATCAATGTGTGAGGCAGGTGAGATGTTAAAAAACAGACCAAGGGTAAGAAAGGAGGACAGTAGCTAGTATGGAGTGGATACAATGCACAGTGTCACATAGAGGAGTGAAGGAGATCACTCAGAAAATGTAACATGAGTCCAAAACATGAGATACCTCATTTCATATTGCATTTTTTTGGTTAGATGTTCATTTCTTAAGAGATAAAATAAACCACATATTTTTGAATTTATGTTAAAATGCAGCCATATACATATGTGAAGAAGTCATGCTGATATGATGTAGAACACTGATCCAGACTGAGGGAACTGTATTTGCAAAGACCTTAAGGCAGAGGTCTTGGGTAGAGTGGGATGTGAAGATTTGGACAGGTAGCCTACAATTTAGCTCTCTTCCCAACCTCAGGCCTAGTTTCAGCTTTGTCAGTGGCAAAGACATTGGATTTTTACATTAAAATGGAGAACATTAGAGAGTTTTCATTAACTGCATGTTTGAAGGGATCTTTCTGTATAGAGTTTAGCAACAATCTTTGAATAAATAATAACAGAAACAAAACAAATAAACCATTCTATCCCTTCCTTCTATTTCAGGAAACTACACTCTAAGAGTCGATTGCACACCACTGATGCACAGCTTAGTATACAACCTAACAAAAGAGGTAAAGAGAAAGACAAACCATCTTAGGAATGCTGCAAATGATACTTTCTTGGGGTACAATTATTATGTTACACATTGATATTATATATAGTCAAGTTTATTTTCCTAAACTGTCACAGTTAACCAACTCTTTCTCCAGATACTACTTCCCATCTCCCTAACCTCTGTGAGGCAGCCTTTAGGCTGCATTCTGTCTACCATTCCCAGTTTGAAATAAGTAAACACACCTTTCAAAGCAGTCACTAGAGTCACACAATTGCTTAAACTAAAGTTTAATTCCTATACTCTATAACTGCTTTATACCCCCTTTATGGTGAAATTAATTAGCTCAGAATGTAGGAAAAACAGTATCTTAAGTGAAAATGCAGAATCATTTTGGGACAAAGACTAGATGGTGCCTTATAGATGCCTTCTTATCTTTTGCCTTGTACTCCAACCTGTGGGTCCATCAAGAGGACTGGACATGCTTTCTGACTCTCTTAGCAGCAATAGTTACTGAAGGTGGTTGAGAGGCGGCATCAACACTTCTATGTGAAAGGCTTTTTAAAGAAAGGGTCTTGATAGGTAGTCCAGATATATCTGGACTTGAGCTCCAGATCTTCCTGTCTCAGCCTCCAGAGTGCTGGAATTACAGGAGTGTACCATCATTCTAGCTGCATGATAGATGTTTGAGACTCACCTGGAATGTAATGCGAAAACCACTTTTGGGGGAGAGCATTTGCAGTTATTTACAAAGGTTTGCTTGATAAACTGATAATTTAATACAGTATTATACCTTTAAATGTATGCTTCTTAAGAAAATGGAGGATGAGATTGTGTGAGTGAAACAATTTTTTCCTTATTCATATTTTATATTTGAAGATGCTGATATATCTTCTTATTCTCTTCCCATGCTAGAAAAATCTATTTGTGTCTGTATAATTATTTATAGATACATTTGTTTCAGTATATCGTACAGTGACTTCTACATTTTTGTATAATAACTTTAAATAGTGTAGGTGGTCAATAATTTTTTGAGTTGACCTTTCTGAGAACTAGTACACATGACAGTTATTAAGTATGAATTTAAATATTGTATAATTCTTCCACTGAGCCTAAATAACTTTGAAACCTTAGTTATGCTTAGCTTATCAAATATTCCTTATACAACTTGATATATTCTAATTCTAAAATTCAATAATAGGTTATTCTTCAGTCTTTTAAGTTTCTTTTATTTTTTATTTTATTTTATTTTTTTGAGACAAGATTTCTCTGTGTGGTTTTGGTGCCTGTCCTGGATCTTGCTTTGTAGACCAGGCTGGCCTTGAACTCACAGAGATCCACCTGGCTCTGCCTCCCAAGTGCTGGGATTAAAGGCATATGCCACCACCACCCAGCATCTCTTTAAGCATGCGCCACCACTGCCTAGCCTCTCTTTTAAGTTTTATACCAAAAAACAAAAACAAAAACAAAAACAAAAACCCAAAAAATCAAAAAACAAAAAACAGATAATAAGTTTCAAGCCCAGTGTTTAGCACAATTACAATAAGCAATCAATTAAAAAATACCATTAACTACATTGCATTTCGTTATGTTATTTAATGACTTCGTTAAATATCATGTAAGATTTCAGCAATCCTACTGACAAGAAGCAATATTAACAGGAATATTTCCATTAGTAAAGTTGTTCCATATGTTTATTTACAGGAGTAGCAGAAGTATATGATTTTGAGAGTAGTTTCCTTCTGTCTTTGAAAACAGACCTACGATTGTTCTTCCACAGACAATGACTTGTGACTTGCTAATAGTTTGTTGAATTCTTTTCTATGCACTCCACATTCACACTTGCAACTACACATGCACAGACATTTTCCCTTCAGAAATTTCTTAATGTAACTGTCAAATTCCTGTGCTGGGCATTGAACCCAAAGCCTCCGACATACCAGAAAAGCATTTTCACACAGCACCACACAGCAGTCCCATAGTTCACACCAATTCAAATGTAGAGATCTCATCTCTTGTTTTGCTGTAATGTAGTTTCACTCTCCACTTTCTCATTGAGGCACATTTAAGTTTATGCATCAGATTTGTGACTATTCTCGTCTTTTTACACGTGTAGCTGCAAAGCCCGGATGAAGGATTTGAAGACAAATCTCTTTATGACAGCTGGAGAGAAAGGAGTCCTTCACCAGAATTCAGTGGAATGCCCAGGTACACAAACAACCTAGCCATCTTACACAGTTTGGTTGTTTTGTGGATTGTTTTATAAATAAAGGGTACTTTTTTCAATTTTTAGTAAAAAGTAACTTTCAAAATGCTCTGACTGCTGACAAATGAATGCAGTGGTTAGATTTGTAATAAAATATTGCCCTGTGTTTTGAAATTAAATCTACGAGTTTCAAAAGCTGATTTTTTGAACAAGCTGCATTGCATACAAGAGGCAACAGTCAAGATTCTAAAGACATTGGCCCTTCAAAGTACATTGTGAAAAATAATTTTTAAATTTTTGAAAGGAAAGGGAGGACAATGGTGCCGGATACATGATGCTTGTACATGATACATGTAAAAAGTTATAATGGAGAAAAAGAAAGACAATTCCTGTCAAATATCTATCCCATGTCTGTCTATAGTTATTCATTTTCCTGAAAATTATGCAGTTAACAAATATTTTGTTTACTCTGATAAATTATAACTATGACTGTGTGGCTATGTCTTTACATGCAAGAAAAGGGAAATAAGTATTCAATAGTTTGTAAATGCAGACATCTACAGTGTCAACAACTTAAAATGATCAGGTAGAATTCATTTTGTTCTAATTATCTGAAAATGTACAACAAAAACAAATGAAGCAAATAGTTTGAAGGAAAGTATTTTCCAACTTCCAGAATCCTTAAATAAATCTGTGACTTATAAAAGTGCCACTCCATAGAATTGTATTACAGAGGAAGCACGTTTTCAGAACTGGAGTAAATATCCTATTTGAACTATATGTCTAAGGCTATCATATTTGTAATGTTACAACTAGAATTTAGCAATTGACATTTGATCTTCATAGGATGAACATGGCACTCTAAACTAATTCTACTAACTTTATCTCTGAAAGGATTAGCAAGCTGGGGTCTGGCAATGATTTTGAAGTGTTTTTCCAAAGACTTGGAATTGCTTCAGGCAGAGCACGATACACTAAAAATTGGGTAAGTTTAAATGAAAGAATTCTTAAGGATTAAGTGTGGGTATGTTTTTAACTAAGTTAATAAATTTTACTTCAAAAAGTACTTCTGGCATAGAGGAAGGATTGGAAAGCCAATTAGCTATGACTCATTGGCGGTTGTCTGTCTCTGTTTTTCTTAGCCTGTCTTCACATTCCACTTGGCACTCATACTGCTTCCTGCAGTCTAGAACTTCCATGATTTCCCTTAAATGTATTCTGTTTTATTTATTTGGTGACTCAATATTCACTTCATCATTTAAGTTAGTGAGAATTATCTTGGATTCATCTTTCCCAGTTTTCATTCAAAATTAATCCAAATCAGCAAGACCTAGCAGTATTTGGATTTTTACCTGTTATTGTAGCTCAGATCATCAAATAAATAATAAATCTCTGAAAATAATGGTATAATACAACAAAATCATACTCCATTTTCCATTTCCTTTCTTGTTGTGTTAGATCAATTTTTAGTTTTAACTTTTAAAATTGTATATTTTCTAAAATCTTTAAGTAGTTCTATGAAAGCTTATAGCTAGAGATTTTTTATTTTTGTGTTCAAACCACCCCTGAGTTTTGTTTTACAGCAAAAAGTCTTCTATCCTTTTAATTTTTTTCTAATGCTCACTTACTTCAAGGTTTGTAAGTAATAATTTATGTCTACTTTTTATTTTTCAGATTTACGTTAGCAAGAAAAGAATGTCATAGTTATTGTCTTATTTAGGGTTATAATTGCTGTGATGAAACTCCATGACCCAAGCAGCTTGGGAAGGACTATTCAGTATTGAAAGATGTTAGGGCAGGAACCTATAGCTATGAGTTGATGCAGAGGCCGTGGAAGAGTATTGCTTACTGGCTTGCTTGTTCTGACATTCTCAGTCCAGAGATGGCACCACCCACAATGGTTTGGGCCCTTATCCATCAATCACTAATTAATAAGAAAAAAGGCCTTACAGGTTTGTCTACAGCCTGATCTTAGGGAGGCATTTTATCAGTCAAAGTTCCCTCCTCTTAGATGGCTCTAGCTGATGTCAACTGATATAAAACCAGCCAGTACAATTATTAAAATACAAGAGAGACTTTATTTAAGATGATTTCAAACAGGGATATAGTCACAGCGAAAATAGATTAGACCCAACTCTGATTTCCCATTGTGCTCCAATCCTGAAGCCAGATGGTATTATTCAGACAGCAGTGAATGTTTGTAAGTCTTTGGTAATAAATTTTGCAGTCAGAATGAAACTCTTCCATCATTAATATTGCCCGAGTCGCTGTTTCTTCAGCATAGTACTAAATGAAGTGTTCTTTATATCAGTAACAAAGGAGTATACTGAGAAAAGATCAAGACATTAGTCAGCAGTTCACTGGGTGAAAAGTCCTCAGTTTTTATATACACAGCTTCCTTGCGCCAGATTGAGCATCACTTCTCTCTCATCAGTAAGACTCCAGGTTCACCATGGTGTCCTCACTGCTTGGTTCCTCCACTGTGCAGCATGCTGCTTTTCAGAGGTTCTTCTGTGGAATTTTCAGTGATAAATGATTTGACATGGTCACCTATATTCTATTCTGTAATATTACTTCACTGGTCTAATAATTCCCCAAATCTCTTCTTCAATACTCTCTCTTCTAATGCAACATTGTATAGTCCATTCTTTGAACTCTCAACACATTTCCCTATCTCTTGTATTCTTTTGTTGACTGGCAGCTCTCTTGAGTGTCTCCCAAAGAATATTTTCACACTAATTTTTTTTGCAGCATGTGTACATGTATTTTCATTTGCACATAGCTAAAGTAGCACTTTACTAAATTCTAAGTTCCTAAGTTTCCATGGTTCCTGTTCATCAGTGATCAAACTTAATAATATCCACAGTAAATATCACGTTGTGGGTCTTGTTATGAGCTATCTTACAAGAGATATATTCTGTTTTTTTCTTGTAGAAAACAAACAAAGTCAGAAGCTATCCAGTCTATCACAGTGTCTATGAAACATATGAGTTGGTGGAAAAATTTTATGATCCAACATTTAAATATCACCTCACTGTGGCCCAGGTTCGAGGAGGGCTGGTGTTTGAACTGGCCAATTCTTTAGTGCTTCCCTTTGACTGTCAAGATTATGCTGTAGCTCTGAAAAGGCATGCTGAAAATATCTACAACATTTCAATGAAGCATCCACAAGAGATGAAGGAATATATGGTATCATTTGGTATGTTGCAATTTATCTTTCAAATTCACTTTTGTGTTTCTAATGATTTCTTATCATTGTTTCTATTGTACCAGATAAGATCTTTTTTTAAAAATATATTTATAATTACACAGATGTGCTACAACATATAAATACCTCATAAAATAAAAAAATGACTTCCTATATTGTTTGCACATCTTTAATTGTACATAAACTGTGCGGTTTTTTTCCTTTATAGAAATGGTGCTTTCATATCTCGCACTGGCTGGTATTAAATTTCCGAGCTGGAGTGACCCTCCTGTTTCAGCTCCCTGAGTGCTGAGACTGCAGGCATTGCCAACATTTCTGCTTTAGAAATCATCTTCTTAAAGCTTTTGGTAATTTGGATTTCCATTTCAGATTCACTGTTTTCTGCAGTAAATAATTTTACAAAGATTACATCTGAGTTCAACAAGAAACTTCAAGACTTAGACAAAAGCAAGTATGTCATATATTATATTAGATTTATTTGCTTATATTTAATTAAATATTAGGCATAATTGAAATAATACAAATTTACATTTTTGTTGCAGAAGTAGCTTGGGAAATTCCTTTGTTTTCTGTCTTCACTCTAATATGTCCTCTTCAGGGTTTTGTATCATTCAGAGATTTTATTTCTTACATGTAATGAAACTAGACCGCAGTGCCTCCTTCCTGGCAGCCTCTTTCATAAAACTTACATTGACTCCAACATGCTTTGGTTTCACTTGTTCCTTTTTCACTCCCGTGCATCATAATCCAACTCGATTCCTTTGTTGGAGTGATCTTCTCTCTACTTATCTTGAAGTCATTATGTCCACACACACATGACCATTTTCATCTCCAGTAAAAAAAAATTCAGTTTATCAGGAACAATAAATACTGTGAAGTCATTATTTTTAGAAGTGCTAAACAAATGGGAATAATTCTGTGTAAAACCAAAACCATAAACAGAATTTGACAAATTTTACAAAATTCACTGGTTAATTGTAAAATTATAAACTTCACTAAACTGATCCTTAGTTTATGACATAGAGTTATAACCCTGTATAATGTTCAGGATTGCTCTGAAGTTAAACTTACTATAAAAGCATTTACAAGAGTGAGGGACTATTACATGCTACTATTATTAAAAAGTAATATAAAATGAAAATCTAGATAAATTAGTGGATGAAACAACTATTTATTAAAACTGTAATATTCACTAATTATATCTTGGTGTAATTAGAATACTATATTCCATAATTAATCATTGAGTTATGTGGGAGTTGGTGGTAGATTTTTAATTGCATTGATTCATTTTTATTAACAATAATAACCTCCTACATCAACCCCATAATCTCCCTTGAGAATGTGAACACTGTAAGAATATTTGCTACACTATATTTGAATACTGATAAAAATGTAAAGAATTATATACTTGACAAATTTATCTTTAATAATAAGAATATTATAATTGTCACTTATTCAATATTTTTAATTTTCATAAACTTAATAGATATTAATATATTTTCACATTTCGATGTTTATGTTAAATCTGAGAGTAGATTGTTAGGATCTGTAAGGTGAAAAAAACTGACAGTAATTATAAACCCAGGATTATTAATTCTCATTTCCCTGTGCATTAAAGTTAGTATCATGTATTACCCCTAACACATTACTGTTTTATAGTTCATGTTTTATTGGAATAGTATTTCATGGGATTTCTGAAATATGAGGATTATGCCTGCTGATATTATTTTTTAATTTATTACTTTTTTGAGATAGTAATACAATTATATCATTTCTACCTTCTCATTGCTCTCTCCAATCTATTCATACCCTTCTTTTTTTCTTTTGGAATTATGACCTCATTTTCTACTAATTGTTGTTACAATATTCCTAAATACATAAATACAACCTGCTCAGTCTGTACAATGTTACTGATATTCTTAATTTGAATGTTACAATGATTTAAAATGCATCAGTGAGTTTGATTTTACTGCATACTTATAGTTTATCAGGTGTTCATAACTTCATGGAGATATAACTTTATTAATTTCTTTTTTAGCCCTATATCACTGAGAATTATGAATGACCAGCTGATGTATCTGGAACGTGCCTTCATTGATCCTTTAGGGTTACCAGGCAGGCCTTTCTACAGGTGAGGAAAAAAATAATTCTATAGTCTAATATCACATTGTGTAAAAAATATCATAGTTTATTTAATTTTATTATTTAAAATATTTTAGTGAGGTAAAATTTTGTTACTGCTGTAACAAAACCTTTAAATTTCACTGTACACAGAATTAGGTTCTAAAAAGAATGTTTGTTTCAAACATAAATACTTTGTCCTTCATCCCAGTCTCATTCAGCACTCTAAGTACCCTGTCCCCTTGTCCCTTATCACTGGCTTCCTTCATTCCTCCAACGTCCTTTCTGTTTTTCACATGTCTTTAAGGAGTTCTAGGACCCACAATTAAAGCAAGGGTAACTTATCCTTCTGTATGTGGCTTATTTTGCATAATATGATGATCTTTAATTACATCCATTTTTCTAGCAACAGCATAATTCCATTCCTCTTGGTAACTGAATGAAACCACATTGTTTTTCACACACACACACACACACACACACACACACACGAGTATTTATACCACTTTCTTTTCTATGAATCATTGATAGCTCTCTAGGCTGGTCCTGTGACTCGGTTTTAATGAACAGTGGTACAATAAGGACAGGTATGCATTTATCTCTGTCATAGGTGGAGAGTCCGTCAGGCATACACCCAGAAGTGGGGTAGCTGATTCATATGGTAGTTCCGTTTGTAGTTTTCTTGAGATACATTCATATTTATCCCTATAGTAATTTGGCTAGGCACACCCCAACCATTACTGTATAAATGTTCCCATCTCCCTACATCCTCATCAGCATTTGTTCTTGTTTGTTAGTTACTGGGGAGAGCTGGAATCTCAAGGTGGTTTTAATTTCAATTTCCCTCATAATTAGTGTGGTAAACACCTTTTAACATGTTTATTGGATAGTTATGCTTCATCTTTCAAGAACAGTGTGTTTATTTCATTTACCAATTTATTAACTGAGTTGTTTAGGGTCTGGGTGTTTAATAAGTGTACTCTTTAAATATTCTAGAAATCAATCCTCTGTTAGGTGTTTAACTACAAAAGATTTTCTCCAATTTCATTGATATTCCCTTCATTTTATTGTCCTCTGCTGTAACAAAACCTTTAAATTTTCCTTAAGACGTATTTGTCAATTCTTGGCATTATTTATTAGTAGCTGGAGTCCTTTTCAAATATCCTAGTCTATACCTACACTTTGAAATGTTTTCCCTATATTTTTATCATTATTAGGGTTTTATGTCTTACATTATGGTCTTTGATCCATTATGAAATTCTTGTTGTGTCGGGTGAGAGACAGGTTTATAATTTTATTCTTTTACCTAGTTTATTCAACACCATTTGTTGAAGAGGCTATTTTATTTTTCTCAAAAATACTTTTGAGAAAAATAAAATAAAAAAAATATTTTTTGACATCTTTGGAAATGTGAGGTTTTATTTCTGGGTTATCTCTTCTTTGCTATTAATCCATGTATTGTTTCATGTCATATGCTTTTTTTGGTAGTGGGGCTCTGTATTGTGGCTTGAAATTAATCAAGCCACAATACATCCAGCATTATTATTTCTACTCAGAATCATTTTGAATTTTTGAAGACTGTGATGGTTAATGTTATAGTCAACTTAATGATGAGATGTAGAATGACCTAAGAGACAAACCTCTGGGTGTGAGGTTGTTTACAGATATGTTTAACCAATTTGGGAACACACATACTTAATGTAGGTGGCATCATGACATGATGCAAGGTGGATGGAATAAATGAAGACTGTAATTGGATAATCAGCATTCATCTCTCTGCTGCCTGAGTGGATACAATATGCTCAGCTGCCCTTCACTTCTGCTGTCATGTCTCCTATAGTGATATTTTATTTGTGCTGAAATGTGGTGATATTTTATTGGTATGTTAATAAAGTTTGCCTGGAGACCAGAGGTCATAGCCAGTCATAAACAAAAGTCAAGCAGTGGTACCACACACCCTTAATCCATTCACATGGCAGGCAGAGTCTCTGTGTCCTTACACACTAGGGAACAGCCAAGTGTGGTGACACATGCTTTTAATCCCAGTACCAACAAAACAATAAAAAGTTGACACTAGTGCATACTAGGCTGGCTCTAAGCATGATGTCATGATGTGTTTAGCAGGGAGTATGATGCAAACATCATCACTTACTGGCAATGTGCATGGAGACTAATTATTTTATGACTTTTTTTCTCAGATCACTTTTGTCCTCTGAGGACACTGTTATCAACATTATACAGTTTATTTTTAGTAATTAAAGAAAATAGTAAGTTACCTTTTTAAATAATAAGCCCAGTTCATACTAGCTATCCTTACTGTTATTTGTATAGCTCTGAAGCACTTTGAGTTATTCATTAAAAATAAAAATTATGTGTATTGATGTGCCTGGAGATTATAGCATTTTAAGTTCAGGAAACAACTGAATAATTCAAGTAACAAAATAAGGAGTATGCAATTTGAATATAGTGCCTTCTTTTTCTTATATATTGTTTGTGCAATGAATTGACAGAAATCTGTTTTATCAACAGGCATATCATCTATGCTCCAAGCAGCCACAACAAGTATGCAGGAGAGTCATTCCCAGGGATTTATGATGCTCTTTTTGATATTGATAGCAAAGTGGATCCTTCCAAGGCCTGGAGAGAAGTGAAGAGACAAATTTCTATTGCAGCCTTCACAGTGCAAGCTGCAGCAGAGACTTTGAGAGAAGTAGCCTAAGGGTACTTCAGAGAATCCATATTGAGTAGGGATGATTATTGGGAGAACCTATATAGAAAAATAAATGTTTGGTATTTTATGATTATGTGTAATATCTGTATATATATACATATATATTTCCTTTTATTTTTGTTTATTTTGATTTTTCCTTGTGGTTCAAAAAAGGAAAATTGGATAAAAATTTTATATTTTAATTTTAGAATATCTTTCTGAAATTTGAAAATCAATTATTAAAAGCAAGGTGAACAGTGTAATATAGCAAACATTTACCTGACATTATCAGATAGTTATTAGAAATCTAGCCCTGTCATTTTAATGTAGAAAAGCATCATTTCATTATGGAATACACCTGGGACACTGCACAAAACTGCTCCATCCAGAGGCTTAGATGCTACCTGACCACACACTAGCTGACAGACTAGCTGATGATTTCTGATCTATTCATAATTCTAGTAAACCTTATCACTCTGTATTATAAAGCATGATTCGTTACACTTAATAAAAATTTATTAAAATTATATACAGAATACATGTATAATTAATAATTAATTAACACCTGTAATCTCAGTAACCATATCAAGAAAGAACTTTATGCACTTAGGAATAATTGTGTCTTTTCTGTCAAAAGTAATCACAGTCTTGAATTTTATGTTCATCATTTCCTTCTTTTTACACAAAATTCACTAACATGGTTGTATTCATTACATGAATAAATATATTTAATATGTATGTTTATATTAAAATCATACATTTGTATTTTGCAGTGCTCATCTTTTCTGTTTGCCTTTGAGTTATTCCTGTAGTTTATCAGATTTTCTTGTGACACCACACTGCCTTGAGTAAATTTCACATTTGCCAGTAAGGGTTGAAGAAAAGAAAGCAATCACGTAGTTATTTGAACAAGCAGAGACATCAGAAAGAATGACAAGTTATATCAGCACTGATATTTTGAATCAATGCCATGGGAAAAGTAATGAGAATTTTAGATATCTATATAAGCTATAAGAAATGGTCACTATACTGACAATCTCTATGTTCCCATATTATCATCACCTTCCTACCCATCCAACTTCATGCACATTTTCTCTCTCAAAAAATAGAAACAAATTCCAAAACTAAAAATCAAAACAATCAAAAACCCAATAAGGCAAAAATTTCAAATTGTGTCAGCATGCAAAAGACCTGCACATGTTCGAGGTGAACAAATCCCAGAAGGGGAAAGGGGAAATGAATAAAAGACCCACCTCTAAGCAAGGAGGTATTTGCAATTGATTCCTCCTAGGAAAGGGAAAATCAGTTTTCCCAAATACAGTGTCTGCCACACTCAGGGGCAGGCCCCAGGCCCAAGACTGGTCGGCCAAAACAATCAATTCCATGTTTTTTGTTTGTTTGTTTTGATTTTAATTATTTTTCTCATTTAAGGCAGTTCTAAGAGGTAAGGTCATACCATTAATTATCTATATTAAAAAAATAGGAGAGAGCTCATACAAGTAACTTAACAGCACATCTGAAAATTCTAGAACAAAAAGAAGAAATCACACACAAAAGAAGTAGATGATAAATAAATTAGGAGTTACAATTAACAAAATAAAACAATACAAAGAATCAATGAAACAAACGGTTTTTTTTGAGGAAATCAATAAGTTCTCATTCAAATTAACTAAAAGGCAGAGAGAGAGAGAATATACATATTAGCAAAATTAGAAAAGACATGGAGGAAATCCAGAGAATCATACGGACATAATTTAAAATCCTGTACTCTACGAAACTGGCAAATCTAAAAGAAATGGATCATTTTCTTGATACATACCACTTATCAAAGTTAAATCAGCTACTGGTGTTATATCTAGGAAGCGATATCCTATGCCAATGTGTTCAAGACTACTTCCTACTTTCTCTTCTAGCAGGTTCAGAGTAGCTGGATTTATGTTGAGGTCTTTGATCCACTTGGACTTAAGTTTTGTGCACGGTGATAGATATGGATCTATTTGCAGCCTTCTGCACGTCGATATCCAGTTATGCCAGCATCATTTGTTGAAGATGCTTTCTTTTTTCCATTGTACGCTTTTGGCTTCTTTGTCAAAAATTATATGTTCATAGGTGTGCGGATTAATGTCAGGGTCTTCAATTCGATTCCATTGGTTCACAAGTCGGTTTTTATGCCAGTACCAAGCTGTTTTTATTACTATAGTTCTATAGTAGAGCTTGAAGTCAGGGATCGTGATGCCTCCAGAGGTTGTTTTATTGTACAGGATTCTTTTGGCTATCCTGGGTTTTTTGTTTTTCCATATGAAGTTGAGTATTATTCTTTCCAGGTCTGTGAAGAATTGTGTTGGTATTTTGATGGGGATTGCATTGAATCTGTAGATAGCTTTTGGTAAAATTGCCATTTTTACTATGTTAGTCCTGCCTATCCATGAGCATGGGAGATCTTTCCATTTTCTGACATCTTCTTCAATTTCTTTTTTCAGGGACTTGAAGTTCTTGTCATATAGGTCCTTCACTTGCTTGGTTAGTGTTACCCCAAGGTATTTTATGTCATTTGTGGCTATTGTAAAGGGTGGAGAATACTAGTTGTGGAACAAGGATGACTGGACGGCTACTCACAACACCAGGGAGGCTACCTGGAAAATAGGACCCCAAGAAAGACACGGGGATCGCCCAATGACGGAGAAATGGATGAGATCTACATGAACAGTCTAGACGTGAGTGGGGGTAATGAGGGGCGAGGGGCAAGGGAAAGAGAACTTGGGGGAGCGAGAGATCCCAACTGGATCAAGAACAGAGAGGGAACACAAGGAATGTTCATGGTAAATGAAGACCACATGAAAATAGGAAGAAACAAAGTGCTGGAGAGGCCCACAGAAATCCACAAAGATGCCCCCACAATAGACTGCTGGCAATAGTCGAGAAATAGCCCCATCTGACCTACCCTGGTGATAGGATGGCCAAACACTCTAATTGTCATGCTAGAAACCCCATCCAATGTCTGAGAGAACTGGATGCAGATATCCACAGTCAGGCCCCGGGTGGAGCTCCAGGAGTCCAATTGGCGAGAAGGAGGAGGGCTTATGTGAGCAAGAGTTGTTGGGACCAGGGATGGATGGAATACAGAGACAAGTGGCCAAACGAATGGAAACATATGAACTGTGAACCAATGGCTGAGGGGCCCCCAACTGGATCAGGCCCTCTGAATGGGTGAGACAGTTGATTGGCTTGATCTGTTTAGGAGGCATCCAGGCAGTTGGACAGGGTCCTGTGCTCAGTGCATGAATTGGCTGTTTGAAACCTGGGGCTTAGTAGAGACCCTTGGCTCAGCCTGGGAGGAAGGGACTAGACCTGCCTGGGCTGAGTCCACCAGGTTGATCTCAACCCTCAGGGGAGTCTTTGCCCTGGAGGAGATGGAAATGGGCGGTGGGCTGGGGGGACGGGGGCGGGACAGGAGGAGGGAGATTGGGGGGAATCTATGGCTGATATGTAAAGTTGAATTTTATTGTAAAATAAAATAAAATAAATTATAAAAAAAGTTAAATCAGGATCAAATAAGCAATTTTAGCATGCCCATAACCTCTAGTGAATTGGAAGCAGACATTAAAAGCATAAAAAGCCAAATTAGTCCAAGTGGTTTTATTCTACCAGGTTTTAAAGAAGACATACTGAATATACTCACCAAATGAGGTCACAAAATAGAAAAAGAAGGACCATTACTCAATTTGTTTTACAAAGACCACTGTTACCCAGAAATGGAAACCACATAAAGACCCAACAAAGAAAGAGAATAACAGACCAATTTCTGTTATGGACATAGATGCAAATATTCTCAATAAAATACTCACAAATCAAATCCAATAACACATCTAAAAGATCATCTACCATAATAAAATATACTTTATCCCAGAGATACAGGGATGGTTCAACATATGCAAATTAACAAATAACGTATCATAGAAACAGATGTAAAGACAAAAACACAAAAACACGTAATTATCTCATTAAATGCAGAAAAGACCTTCGAAAGGATGGCCTCCAAATGATGAAAGTCCTGGAAAAATTAGGGATACAAGGGACATACCTCAACATGCTAAAGGCAGTTTCCAAGAGGTCCATAACCAACATCAAATTAAATGAAGAGAAACTCAAAGCAATTCTGCTTAAATCAGGAACAAGACAAGGTTGTCTACTCTCTCCATACCTATTTAATATATTACTTGAAGTCTGAGCTAGATCAATAACACAACTAAAGGAGAATAAGTATATACAAATTGGAAAGGAAGACATCAAAATATCATTATTTACAGATGATATGATAGTATACATAAGTGGCCCTAAGGATTCCATTGGGAAACTCCTGTTGGTGGTAAGCACTTCAGCGAAGTAGCTAGATACAAAATTAACTTACAGAAATCAATAGTCTTCCTCTATAAAAACAGGCTGAAAAAGAAAACTGGGAAACAACTTCATAATAGCCTCACCTAACACAAATTATCTTGGGGTAACTCTAACCATCCAAGTGAAAAATTTGTGTGGCTATCCATAGGCTAATATATTTGAATGATTAGTCATCAAGAAGTGGCACTACTTGGGAAGGTTTAGGAAGTTTGTCCTTGTTTGAGTAGGTGTGGACTTGTTGGAATAAGAATATCACTGGGAATAGGCAATGAAGTTTCAAAAGCCCATGCCAAGCCTAATATCTCTCCCTGCTGCCTATGGATATAGATGTAGAACTCCCAGCTACTTCCCCATCACTATGTCTGCCTGTGTGCTGACATACTCCCTAAAATGATGATAAACTAAATCTCTGAAACTATAAGCAATCCCAATGAAATGCTTCCTTTTATAAGAGTTTCTGTGCTCATGGTGTCTTTTCACAGCAAGAGATCACTGACTAAGGCAACTTGTATGATAATTTTTTTTTTTTTTGGTTTTTTGAGACAGGGTTTCTCTGTGTAGCTTTGCGCCTTTCCTGGAGCTCACTTGGTAGCCCAGGCTGGCCTCGAACTCACAGAGATCCGCCTGCCTCTGCCTCCCGAGTGCTGGGATTAAAGGCGTGTGCCACCAACGTCTGGCGATATTTTTTTTTAAGATATTGATGAAAGAAAATAAAGAAGATGTCAGAAGATGGAAAGACTTCCTATGCTCATGGATTTATGGTAGGATTAGTATGATAAAAAATGGCCATCCTACCAAAAGCAATCCAGAAATTCAATGCAATTCTCATAAAAATTCTGGTGCAATTCTTCACAGATTGTCATGGGCCATGTCATGAACACCACAAATAGCAATTAACAATTCAACTGTCAACCCACCAAATGAATAACTCTCTGACAGAGGAATTTCATCAGGAAAGACTTATGGGACCACTGAGTCTTAAAACGAGTTGTTTTGGTCTGTAATTTTCTCATGTGCTGCCACAATTCCTCCCTAAAAAGAACATCTGTGAGGTTCTATCCATAGCTCATTGGTGGTGTGTTTTGTAATTTTGGGTCACATATATCTGTGGATTGTCAGAAAGATGATTTCCTCTTTAGCTGTATAATTTTGATGAATAGAAATATTACTAGTATTACTAGGATATTTTTCATAGCTCAGATGGACACAGGAAAATAACAGCATTCTCATCTACAAAGGCAGCTTTTTACACCCTTAGCTGATTTAAGACTTCAAAACAAATTCAAAGCAGACCAGTTGCTCCTGCAAATCAACTGCCCAAGAACAGAGTCCCAAGTGCCTACTGAACCAATGTCAGGCATAAAGCAACTTTAGTGCCAGTTCTTCACTTACAAAAGTCTGGCTGATAACAATAAAGATAACTCCCTGAACAGATGTGACCCTCAAAATGTAACTCATATATTTGACCAGAGTTTCTTCTGGGGGAGAGATATGTAGAATAGAGATGTGTGGTTGTGTAGAAGAGAGATGTGGAAACATATGTAGCTGTATGGAGACAGAGAGATTTTTCAGAGAAGATTTTTCAAGATGAAGTAAAAGAGGAAGTCACCATCAGAACATGTGTGTTTCCTTCCCTACCCCTCAGAAAGAAAAGTTTAGTTAAAAAAGTAAAAGCATGGTTAAGGCACAAAAACAGCTATGTTGATCAATGTAATCAAACTGCAAATACACATACCTATTGACATCAGATTTTTTATAAAGAAGCCAGAAATACACATTGGAAAAAAGACAGCATCTTCAACAAATGATGCTAGTCAAACTGGATGATTGCACAGAAAAGAAGAGTATAAATAGATCCATATATGCCTGAACAAGACTCAATTACAAATGGATTAAGGAACTTATCATAAAACTGGATACACAACCTGAGAGAAGATAAAATGGGGGAATAGCCTTGAACTTATTGACACAAGAAAATACTTTCTTAACAGAACACCATTAGCACACAATCTAAGATCAACAAATAATAAACAGGACCTCATGAAACTGAGAAGCTTCTGGATAGCAAAGGACACCATCATGTAGACAAAGTGGCAGCCTACAGAAATGATAAAGATTTTTAATAACTTCATATCCAAAAGAGGGTTAATATTCAAAGTATATAAAGAACTCAAGAAGCTAGATAGCAAGAAAACAAATAACTCAGTTAAAAATGAGATACACTTCTAAACAGAAAATTCTCAAAAAAGAAACTCACATAGCTGAGAAATATGTAAAGAAATGTCCAATGTACTTAGTCATTAGAGAACTTCAAATCAAATCTATTGCTGGTAGGAGTGCAAATGTACAGTCACTATGGAAATCAGTGTGGCAGTTTCTCAGGAAGATGGGAATCAATCTATCTCCAGATCCAGCTATACTACTCTTGGGCATACTCCCAAATGTCACCTCATCCTATCACAGAGACACTTGCTCAACCATGCTCATTGCTGATCTATTCATAATGGTCAGAAATTTGAAGATGGCCCTCAACTGAAAAATGGGAAAAGTAAATGTGGTACATTTTCATAATGGGATATAAGTCAGCTGTTAAAAATGAAATAATGAAATGTCATAGGTAAGACAAATAGGGTATTATTCACTTCTATGTGAATATTAGCCTTTAAGTCAATTATAACTAAGCTACAATAGAATCAAAGTTTCATATAAAGTAAGAGAGTAGGGTGGGACAGATAGATCTCATTAGAAAATAGAAATAAAAAAAGAAAATAGAAATAGAATAAATAATTGTGGGTAGATGTGGGAGACTGGGATGGGAGGATTAAGCTGGTTGGGGAAGAGAAGAGGGGGAGAATGGGGTAAATGAGGAGACACAGGTAAAAATAACAGCCTTTGGAAATGCATAATGGAAACCTAATAGAGTAGAGGCTTCTTAAAATATATATGAACATGAAGGCACTATAAAGAAAACCAAAAAATGATGAATCCAATCTGGCCATCTGTTGTCACCAAATGAAGGTCCCAGTACCAGGTTTGGGTTCTGTTAAATTGAATTGTTGGCCAAATGGGTCCCATGTGGACCAGCAAAACAACCCAGGTCATTGTCAATACTATAGGTTGCTCTCTAGAACTGACAGCAAGTTTTATTTCTGAATACAAACATACACTCAGTGAAGGTAGAAAAGTCAATCTGGTGTCTACAGAGTGCCTTAACTCTAATATTCTAGTGTATCTGGTACAGGAAAGTTCTTTACATGTTACCAAATAGAAATGCAAACACAAATCCAGCCACAAATGCTTTGATCTAAATTGTGTCATGGCCTGCAAGAATGCTGGTGAAATGGTGATTCAGAGTGTTTTTAACTTGACTTAAGATCCACACCCATATCTATCGCTGCATGAGTGACCAAGAACATGAGACTAGATAGCCCCAAACCCAGGGTAAAACCAAATACTACTGTTCTATAAAGATTTAATTAAATTAAATTAAACACCTTAAAAATAAAATGACTCCTAATGACAGTTTGCTACACTCATAGATAAGTGCCTTCTTTAGCCATCATCAGAAAAACTTCTTCCTGCAATAAATGGGAACAAAGGCAGAAACTCACAGAGAGACATTATGGAGAGAGTGAGAGACCAGACACCTTGGAGCAGTAAGCCCCAAATGGAATGTCTCCATCAGATTCTTTCCCAATGGGCTCAAGAAGCCTTGTGCAAGAGGTAGCAGAAAGAGTATAAGAGTCAGAGGTGATGGAAGAAAACAAGAAGACAAGGTCCCTTTGTGGTGATATATTGTGTACTCTAATAAACTTGCCTGAGGATCAGAGGACAGAGCTAGCTAGTAGATTAGACACAGAGCCAGGCAGTCATGGCACACACTTTTAATCCCAGCACTTGAGATCTCATGCCTTTGCTTGGGATTCACACACACCTTTAATCCCAGGAAGTAATATGGCAGGGCAGAGAAAGGTATATAAGGCGTGAGGAAATATAAACTCACTCTCTTTATACTGAGGATTTCATAGAGGTAAGAACTAGTGGCTGGCTGTTCTGCTTCTCTGATTTTTCAGCTTTCACCCTGATATCTGGCTCTGGGATTTTATTAAAAGATCATCTAATATTTGAACTACATCTGGTGTCCAACTCGTGGGGCACAACTTCAGGAAAAAGCCAATTGCCTGTGGCCTTGCAGGCCCTGGCTTAGACCCAAGCAGCATGAAGCCATTGTCTCCACCCTTTGTGGGCCAGAGTCGCTAAAACACAGGCTAAGTTTTTGTTGTAGCCTCTTTATAGCAAACTCCAATAGTTTTTTTTTTCCTCCAAAAACCATAGGAATTAGCTGCTTTCTCGAGTTCCATGAAGATGGATGGCTCTTTGGCTTCTACTCTCCTGGTGGGCTATGGGCTCTCCCTGGATCCCCATCTTGGGCTGCTGTCACACTAGGTAGCTGCCTTGAAACCTGTTCAGGCTCCTACTGGTCTGCACAGAAGCAGTCAGCCTCACATCCAAATCATCATTGTCAGCAGATTTGGTGAGACAATTGGGATTTTTTAAAGGGAGAAATTAGTTAAAAAAGAATTTTTTCCCATATTAAAAATGGGAAACATTTTTACAATGGAGGGATTTGGTCTCTGTTTGATAATACAATTGACAGTCTGAAAATGGAACAATTAAATGAGAGGATAATTAATGTAGATGGGATTTACATAATGTCAATTGTAAACATTATTTGTTTGATCACTTGTTTTATCATAAAAAAGGTTGGTTAATGTAAGTGCCAAGATAAAAATTTTAGAAAACCTTGTTAGAATAGATCATAGAGAAATTCAGATCCAGACAGAGGAATTTAAATGTAAACCAATCTCAACATTGCATTATATGGTTACAGAGACACAGCCTAAGACTTTCAAACAGCCAACCTTAATCTATCCAGTAACCTTA
This sequence comes from Peromyscus melanophrys, assembly GCA_902168415.1. Classification (NCBI taxonomy): domain Eukaryota; kingdom Metazoa; phylum Chordata; class Mammalia; order Rodentia; family Cricetidae; genus Peromyscus; species Peromyscus melanophrys. The sequence goes on from CABHPR010142789.1 coordinate 32,067, forward strand.
CAAGAACTGCCAAATGCTCAAGGCTGTATAAGAGCTTACTAGACTCCTGTGCAAATGTTAGATTTGAGGAGATTCAGAGAAGCTATAATGTCATATGGTAAGCATTCCCCATTTGTGAAGCAGATGTTAAACTCATGTATAACTTGTAATAGAATTATTCCTCAAGACAGGAGAGATTTAGTTACAGTTGTCTTAGAAGCTGGTCCTCAATTGCAATGGAGGCCTTGGTGGAAGGATGAGGCTAAAACCATTGAACAATGAAGTAGAGCCAGAGGTATGGAAATCTCCCAAGATCAACTTCTTGGAGAGGGAGATTATGCTAATGTAGAAAGGCAATCTCTATATGATGACCACACACTGGCTTTATGCTGAATGGCAGCCTTGAATGCTTGGGACAGAATTGAAGAAGTAGGAAAGAAAATTGAGTCATTTACAAAAGTTATACAGGACCCAAAAGAAACCTTCACTGATTTCTTACAAAGGCTGTCTTTAGCAGTAAATAGAATGATACCAAATTCAGAAGCTAGACAGATAATAATTGAATACCTTGCTTTTGAAAATGCTAATGCATAATACATAATGGTAATTAGGCCACTAAAGCAAGATCATTACCCTTAGAGGAATGGATCCAAGATACAATGAATATTGAATCTTCTGACCATGATAAGTCTTGGACAGGATAGGTCATTTCCAGAAGTTTGAAGAAAAATAGTAATATCAAATGTTTCAATTTTGGTAAACATGGTCACATAAAAAGAGACTGTAAACAGTATTCCTAGAAACAATGTTTTTTCAAGGAACAATAGTAACAGAACACCCCTCCCTTGTGGATTATGCAGAAGGTGTGGTAAAGGCAAATAAATGTAGATCAACAGGGGACAGACATGATAAAACTTTGCCTTTGCCATTTGGAATCTCTCTGAGGGGCCTCTCTCAGGCCCCCATGACAAATTCAGTTCAGTCCTTTCCTGCCACCATAGAAGAAACCCCTTCTCAGAGCAATTAAAGAACCTAACACTTATTGTAAAACACCATAATGCCCAGGGTGATAGAACAACTAAAGAAGAGAGAACAAAAAACTCAGGACAAACAAAAAAAAACACATTTTTTTGGCAAACTTCTATAAATGAACAAAGACCAAAATTAAAAATGTGAATAAATAACATTGTCATTGAAGGTCTTGTAGACATAGGTGCAGATGTAACAACAATTGCACCAGAATCTTGGTATCCAAATTGGTCTCTTCAGGAGGTAAATGTTCAGCTGTTAGAGACTGGAACATTATCTCAAGTGAAACAGAGCATGAAATGGGTTGAATGTATAGAGTCAGAAGCACAGAGAGGAAAATTAAAGCTATATGTGGCTAATATAGCTATCAATCTATGGGGATGTGATTTATTACAACAATGGAACACTCAGATTAACATTCCTCCAAACCCAGAAAGAAACCATAAACTAACATATGTTTCTGAGAAAAATATTAGAAGGCATTATTAAGAACAGTCACCATCCATCCAGATTGTACAAGAACAGGGCACAGTAGCCACTAATCTTTCAAAGATACCAGTAGCACTGGCTGTATGGGTTCAACAATAGCCTTTAACAAAAGATAAACTGCAGACCTTAGAACAGCTGGTCTAAGAGCAGTTAAATGCTCAGTATATTGAAGAATCAACCAGTCCTTGGAGTTCTCCTGTATTTGTTATTAAAAAGAAATCTGGTAAGTGCAGAATGGTAACAGATCTAAGAGATATTAACAAGGTAATTGAGCCAATGAGCTATCTACAATCTGGAATTCCTTTGCCTACTCTGTTACCTAAAGGATGGCCTCTTATAGTTATCAATTTAAAAGACTGTTTCTTCTCAATACCCTTAAAAGAAAAAGACAGAGAAAAATTTGCTTTCATGGTACCTACTTATAATAATTTCCAGCCAGTCAAGAGACATCAATAGAAGGTTTTTTTCACAGGGAATGTTAAATATCCCAACTCTGTGCCAATATTTTGTATGACAGCCATTGGAAGTAATACATAAACAATTTCATAAACCTCTAATTTATCATTACATGGATGACATTTTACTAGATAATTCAAATGTGGAAACTTTAGAAAGAATGTTGAAAAAATAAAGAAAATTTTTGCCTTGTTGAGGATTACTAATTGCTCCTGAAAAGATACAAAGAGGAGGTTCTATTAATTATTTAGGATATAAAATAGGTCTACAAAAAATTAGACCCCAAAAGCAAATTAGGAGAGAATCAATTATGAACTCTTAATGACTTTCAAAGATTATTCAGAGACATTTCCAATATATGGACCACTATTGGGTAAAAAATGATGAACTGAGTAATTTGTTCAAAACCTTATAGGGTGACAAGGAGTTATCAACTGAAGCTGAAAAAGAATTGGCTTTGGTGGAAAAGAAAGTGCTAGATGCACATGTAGATCATGTGGATCCAAAGCTTGACTGCATTTTGGTTATTTTACCCTCTAAGCTGGAATTTTAATGCAGAGGGAGAATATTTTATTGGAATGGATATTTCTAACAAATAAACAGAGTAAAAAAATCAAAAACTTATGTGGAAAAGATCTCTGAGTTGAACTTAAAAGGAAAATTGAGACTTTGTCAATTAGCAGGAATAGACCCAGCAGAAATTGGAGTTCTTTTAACTAATGATGAAATTGACAAATTACGGGCAGAAAGTGAACCTTGGCAAAGAGCTTTCAATAATTATTTGGGTGAGATTAACAACAAATATCACCAAAGTGATAGAATTAAACTTATAAAGAGAGCTAACTGGATCTTGCCTTACATTGTATGGGAAACACCAATATCTGGAGCCCCTATATTTTATACAAATGCAAACCAACAAGGAAAGGGAGGTTACAAATGAGAAAATTTAACTAAAGTGGTTCAAAGTCCTTATAATTTTATTTAAAAATCAGAATTATATGCTATACTAATGGTATTAATGGATTTTATAGAAACTCTCAACATAGTTACTGACTCTCAGTATGCTGAAAGAGTAGTCTTATATATTGAAACTGCTGAATTTATCCCTGATGAGTCAGAATTAACTTGGTTATTTATTCAGGTACAAGGAATAATCAGGAATAGAAATCATCCCTTATATAGAACTCACATCCAATCTCATATGTGTCTGCCAGGCTCTCAGGCACAAGGTAATGACAAGATTGATAGACTATTGATAGGAAATGTGCTAGCAATATTTTAAGAAAGGATTTTTCCATTACCTGGCCAAGGAAAATATAAAGAAATATCCTACTTGTTCTTTATACAATAAAATTCCACTAACAGCAGGATGTAAGCCAAAGGGTACTCAGAGGAATGAAATCTGGCAGATGGATGTGTTTCATTTTGTATAATTTAGAAAACTGAAATATGTAAACCACACCATTGATACCTATTCAGGATTTCAATGGGCAACTTCTCTAAGTTCTGTAATCACACATTTGCTAGAAGTTATGGCTATTATGGGTGTACCTGTACAAATCAAAACTGAAAATGCTCCAGCATACATCTCTGGTAAAAAGAAACAGTTTTTTGTTTATTAAAATATAAAATATATTACAGGTATATGACATAATCCTACAGGGCAAGCAGCCATAAAAAGATCAAATTGAACTCTAAAGTATATGCTAAATAAAGAGAAAGAGGTAACAAAAAACCCCAAAAATATATTACGTAACGTTCTATTAACTTTGAATTTTCTCAATGCTGATGAGAAAAGAACTGCAGAGAGACATTGAATAATAGATTAAACTACAGAATTAAATCAGCCTATATAATTTAAAGATGCACTGACCTCAGAATGGAAACCAGGATATGTATTACATTGGAGACTAGGTTTTGCTTTGTATATCATCAAAATTGATAAAGGTTCAATCTGAAAAAGAGAGAACTCTTAAATAGAAGAGGTGATAGTTCATCAACCATCATGACCATTCAATTTAAACTAACTTATACCACTAACAAATGCTTTTCATTTAATCACATATAACTTGCCAAAAGGGAACCTCCCCAAAGTTAACACTGGGAAAGGTTTTTTTTTTTTTTTTTTTTTTTTTTTTGTCTTTCAGGAGCATGAAGTCTAAGGAATCTGAAGAACACCGGACAAATGAGACATCTGAAGAAAAAGGACAAATCATCCAGAAAAATGTCCCCCAAAAAGGAGTAAATTGGCCTATTTGTGTAACACATATCTAACAAGATACAATTTCATAAGTCTTCACAAATGTTTGTTTCTGATGTTCTCTACAGACACATAACACAAATGGTATTTATGTAGTCCCAGTTCAATTAAAATTTTAAGCTGGCTTTGGAGTTGGGGCATGTCTTTCTCCTTCTCTAAACACAAGCATGCTTGTTAAAAGGAAATACAAAATCTGTTTCATGTCAGAAGAGCCACCACATATGGGACAGAAGAAAAACCAAAATTAAGGGACAATCTATTGCCACTAATCCCATAATTCTTTGGTTTTATTTTGACTCTTTAAAACTTTTCTTATAGTATGAATTTTGTATCAAAATTTATAAGATTTATATATGTGTTAATATATATTAAACTTTTATCATGATGTTAATGGTCATATAGAGTACTAACTAATTCTAGAGCAAAGGCTTTACCTAGCTTCCTATACATGATTTTGGGTTTGAGTCTATATCAGATCTTCTGCAGTGAACCATCGCATGACTAAAAGCAACTTTGACATCTCCAAAAAGATGATGGGACCTCACAATGATGATTCCATCAGGACAATGACAACAATAGTTAGCTGACAAACACCACCCAAAAATTGGCTTTGGGCTACAAACTGTTCTGGGCAATTTCAAGATGGCTAGCTGAGATGACCCAGCCTCACAGATGATCTGAGCAAGGACTTGAGACAAATTCTGCACTTTCCCACTATGCAGAGAATGGACAAATGATACAGCTACCTCTTCCAGGACTTGACAACCCAAAACATTTTCTTTTCAGGATTCCCTAAAGATGCAATTGCCCTCAGATAGCAGGAAGTAATTTTAAGAAAATGACACCCACATCTCAAGAGGTAGGGTGGGTGGTTTTTGGTCTTTCAAATGGATTATGGATAATTGTCATGGTTTAGAATGGCTGGTTACAAGTTGTTAGTTGATAATGGTCAGGAAAAAAGATAAACAAGGAGATTAGATTCAGTGTTCTTGTTTGAAAGAAAAAAAACATACAGATAAGAGGTAGACTATTGAATCTACTCTTACAAAAGACATATAGAAATAGTAGGTAAAAGGGTAGATCATTGAATCTACTCTGAAAAGAAAAGAGGAGAATATAGACATAAGATAAAAGATAGATAATTGAATCTACTTTTACAAAGAAACTACTAGTTTTAAATATCTTACATTGGATTGGATTTTTTTGTATATTGTATATAAATTATGTATATTGATACAAGTTTGAGATTGATTTTGTTAGAAAATGCTGTACCTATATTTCTAATCTTAGACTAGTTCGTTTAACAATTACTAGTCCTTGAAAGTTATTATTACCAACCAATTAGGGTATAAGAAATACAAGTTAATAGTCATTACAATCAAACTTGTAGTCATATTAGCTATGTTTTCAAGGTTAAACAGAAATATATTTTAGACAGACAGGTCATCTTCAAACACTTTAGTGATCTATAGAAAATGGCTTTTATGATGTTTTAACAATATAGATTTTTTCTTTTTTTATGACAGTGAAACATGTCTGCTCCTTGCAGCATCAATCTACTTCAGAGAAGATGATGGTCACTGAAAAAATTCCATATGGAGTTTACTTTCTTTGTGGTAAAAGTTAGCTACTGGGAAATAAAGTACCTCTACATTGACTGCTGACATTATGCTGTACAAAATGGAGAAGCAGGACACAAAAGAAAGGATTGCCGCACTTTGCCAATCAAAGTAGGGCAGCCCTTCAGAAAATCCTGCTTCACAGAAGTATGTCAGATATGATAGGCTTGTAGGTCTTAGATAGGCATAAGATGGATGCCCCAACATTGCGGAGTAACCTTGGGTAACTGTCCAGACCTAGCCAGCTGTTTCTGTCATTTCTCACATTTTTTGGAAGTTGCTTGTTTTTACTTCCTGCCTACTCAGTTAATATTATTTCCTTCGTGGGTCTCTGAGGGAGTTGAAGATTAGATAGTTGTAATTTTCTTTGTTAACAAATTCATAAAAGAAACTCACTAAAGGTATAAAGTGTAAAAGTTTGAAAGACATCAAAACATAGTTTTGGGTTAGCAATGCAAATTAGGACAAAGGGTGAATTAGATACAATCCTTTGGATTCACAGAGATAGGACAGATAATGGAATATTTTCTCTGAATTTGTCAAAGGCAAATGAACTAGACATTGTTGATATATTTATTGCCTGTATATGTTGTATATACTTATTGTACTTATTATATAGTTTTTCTTATATTAGTTATAACCTTCTTTTGTTATTTTAGACAAAAAAAGGGGAAATGTGGTGATATATTGTCTACTCCAATAAAGCTTACCTAGGGTTCAGAGGACAGAGCCAGCCGCTAAATTAGACATAGAGGTCAGGCAATGGTGGCACACACCTTTAATCCTATCACTCGGAAGGCAGAGATCCATCTGAATCTCTGTGAGTTCAAGGCCACACTGGGCTACATGAGAGAAACAGAACCAGGTTATGGTGACATATGCTTTTAATTCCAGGAAGTGTTATGGCAGAGCAGAAAGGTATATAAGGTGTAAGGAAACAGGAACTCTCTCTCTTGAGGCTGAGGATTTCATACAAGTAAGCTAGTGGCTGGTTGTTCTGTTTCTCTTATCTTTCAGCTTCCACCCCAATATCTGGTTCTAGTTTTTTTTTATTATAAGACCTTTTAAGATTCATGTTACACATAGTTGAGCAAATATCCTTGTGGTATTGTTGAGCGTATTTTGGATATATGCCCAGGAGTGGTATTGCTGGGTCTTGAGGTAGGTTGATTCCCAATTTTCTGAGATAATGCCATACTGATTTCCAGAGTGGTTGTACAAGATTGCATTCCCATCAGCAGTGGAGGAGTGTTCCCCTTGCTCCATATCCTCTCCAACACAACTGTCATTCATGTTTTTGATCATAGCCATTCTGATGGCATAAGATGGTATTTCAGAGTTGTTTTGATTTGCATTTCCCAAATGGCTAAGGATGTTGAACATTTCCTTACATGTCTTTTGGCCATTTAAGATTCTTCTGTTTTGAATTCTTTGTTTAGCTGTGTAGCCCATTTTTAATTGGATTATTTGATATTTTGCTGTTTAGTTTCTTGAGTTCTTTATATATTTTAGAAATCAGCCCTCTATCAGATGTGGAGTTGGTAAAGATATTTTCCCATTCTGTAGTCTGCCTTTTTGTCTTATTGACAATGTCCTTCACCTAATAGAAGCTTCTCAGTTTCAGGAGGTCCCACTTATTAATTGTTGCTCTCAGTGTCTGGGCTACTGGTATTGTATTTAGGAAGTTGTCTCCTGTGCCAATGCATTCAAGGTTACTTCCCACTTTCTATTCTTTCAGGTTCAGTGTAAATGGAATTATGTTGAGGCCTTTGATCCATATGAACTTGAGTTTTGTGCATGGTGATAGATATGGATTTAATTGCATTCTTCTACATGTAGATATCCATTTATGCCAGCACCATTTGTTGAATATGCTTTATTTTTTTCCATTGTATAATTTTGGTTTCTTTGTCAAAAATCAGGTGTTTGTAGGTGTGTGGATTAATGTCAGGGGCTTTGATTTGATTCCACTGATCAACATGTCTGTTTTTATGCCAATACCTCAAGCCATTCTTATTATTATAGCTCTATAGTATAGCTTGAATTCAGAGATGGTGGTGCCTCTGGAAGTTCCTTTATTGTATAGGATTGGTTTTGCTATCCTGGGTTCTTTGTTTTTCCATATGATGCTGAGTATTGTTCTTTCAAGGTTTGTGAAGAATTGCATTGGGAGGTTCATGGGGATTGCATTGAATCTGCAGATTGCTTTTGGTAAGATTGCCATTTTTACTATGTTGATCCTACCTATCCAAGAACATGATAGATCTTTCCATTTTCTGATATTTTCTTTCTTTTTTTTTTTTTTTGGTTTTTTTGAGACAGGGTTTCTCCCTGTAGCTTTGCGCCTTTCCTGGAACTCACTTGGTAGCCCAGGCTGGCCTTGAACTCACAGAGATCCGCCTGGCTCTGCCTCCAGAGTGCTGGGATTAAAGGCGTGCGCCACCACCGCCCGGCAATTTTCTGATATTTTCTTCAATTTCTTTCTTCAAAGTCATAAAGTTCTTGTGATAAGGGTCTTTCACTTGTTTGGTTAGAATTACCTCAGGATAGCTTATGTTATTTGTGGTATTGTGAAGGGTAATGTTTCTCTGATTTCCTTCTCAGCCCACTTGTATATAGGATAGCTACTGTTTTTTTTTTTTTTTTAGTTAATCTTGTATCTTGCCACATTACTGAAGTTGTTTATCAGCTGCAGTAGTTCCTTGGTAGAACTTTTGATGTCACTTATGAATATTATCATACTGTGAATATGTGAAATAGTGAAATAGTGAAAGTTTGATTTCTTCCCTTTCAATTTGTATCCTCTTGATCTCCATTTGTTGCCTTATTGCTCTAGCTTACACTTTGAGTACCATGTTGAATAGGTATGGAGAGAGTGGACAGCCTTGTCTTGTTCCTGATTTTAGTGTATTGCTGTGAGTTTCTCACCATTAATTTGATTTTGGCTGTTGGCTTGCCTTTATTATATTTAGGTATGTTCCTTGTATCCCTGATCTCTCTAAGACCTTTACCATGAAGAGGTGTTGAATTTTGTCAAAGGCTTTTTCAGCATCTAATGAGATGATCATATTTTTTTTCTTTCAGTTTGTTTATATGATGGATTACATTGACAGATTTTTGAATGTTGAACCATCCCTGCATCTTTGGGATGAACCCTACTTGATCATGGTGGATGATTTTTTTTTAACGCATTCTTGGATTTGGTTTGCTAGTGCTTTATTAAGAATTTTTGCATCAATGTGTGGGGTTATTGTGTTCCCCAAAATATTGTGTATGCTAATAAACTTATCTGGGGTCAGAGAACAGGACAGCCACAATATTAAACATAGAGGTTAGGCAGTGGTAGCATACGCCTTTAATCCTAGCATTCCAGAGACAGAAATCCCTCTGGATCTCTGAGTTCAAGGCCACATGGGAAACAGCCAGGTGTGGTGACCCACGCCTTTAATCCCAGAAAGCCAGCCTTTAATCCCAGGGAGTGGTGGTAGAAAGCAGAAAGGTATATAAAGCATGAGGACCAGAAACTAGCAGCATTTGGCCTGGAGAGGCCTTTGGCCTAGAGAAGCATGTGGCTGGTTAAGCTTTCAGGCTTCTAGCAGCAGTTCAGCTGAGACCCATTCTGGATGATGGCTCGGGGCATCCAGTCTGAGGAAACAAGACCAGCTGAGGATCCAGCGAGGTGAGATAGCTGTGGCTTATTCTGTCTCTCTGACCTTCCAGCATTTACCCCAAAACCTGGCTCAAGTTTGATTTTATTAATAAGACTGTTTAAGATTTCTGCTACATCAATGTTCATGAGAAAGATTGGTTTGTATTTCTCTTTCCTAGTTGCATCTTTATGTGGTTTGGGTGTCAAGGTAACTGTAGCCTCTTAAGAAGAGTTTGGCAATGTTTCTTCTGTTTCTATTGTTTGGAACAATTTCAGGAGTGTAGTGAGTAGCCATTCCAGCTTTGATCTGGAAGTTCCAACCCCCATTGAGTCTTTGGTAACTGTTACACCTACAAGGTGGGGCCAAGAGAGGACCCTGAAGACCCAAGATCAGGATTTGCCAGCTGTCTTGGTTCCTGGACCCTGGACACTGGAGGTAGATGGAGCAGATTTCTTGAGAGAACACCACTAGACTGCGCTACACCTTTCCCAGACCTTGTTACCTATCCCTTCACTTGTAAGTTACCCCACAAAATAAACCTCCCTTTTAACTACATGGAGTGGCCTTAATAATTTCACCAATATCTGGCACTCACGTGGGGCAAATTCCAAAGGCCTTAGTGGCTCCCACCCTCAGCTTCCTCCCCAGCAGGCAGGCACTTGAAGCTGCAGGGTACCACCTGCAGAACTCTGTAAAACCAGGAAAAACTTACATGGTTTCATTCCTGAAAAAGAGCTAATCCAGTCTCAACTCCATGGCAAGTTTAACCCCCAGACCAGTGAGACCGCTGTGAGTGAGGAGTTTACCCTCCTCCTTGAGTGCTGGCTCCCTGCCCTAGCCTGAGGCTTCCACAGTTTCACCTTGTTAAAATAAACAGGGCACTGTCCTGGAGGCATACTACTTAGGCACAGAGAGGGCTTAGAGCCATGCCTGCTGGCAGACCTCCTGTCTGTAGAGTCAGAGAGGGGCTTAGAGCAGCCTAGAACTCTCCATGCCCTGAAGCTCCAGGGAGTCACCAGAAGAACTGCCTACTGACTGTGCTCACTCTGCTGCTAGCCAAGGTTTTCAACAGGACCTGCTTTGGAGCTATACCAATGCCTTCTGCTGGTTGAAAAGTGCTACTACACCCTCCAAAACCATGGAAAGGTAAGATAGGCAAACCAGCGTCTTATTTCAAGTAAAAGTACTTGATAATTTTACACCTTAAAACTGACTAACAATTTTTGAGTAATTCTTGTAATATGGCCAACAACATTACCTCACAAGAATTTAAAAACCTTTTTGCCTGTATGATGAATGACATTTTCCTGGAAATATACAACCTTCCTAAGGCATATCTGGCCTGTACCATTTTGGCATTTATCGTAATAATTCACACAGTGTTCAAACACTGGTTTAATAATAAGAACAAAGATGAGTCATTATTGGGTCTGATACAGGCTTTAAAAGAAGGCAATGAAGGCTTGCATGAAAAGATTCCCTCTGGAATCTGCTAACCAGGATTTATAGGCTTTCAAAGATAGCAGTCAGGCTTACAGAAAAAGATTCTCTCTCTGGAATCTGCTATCCAGGATTTACAGGCTTTAAAAGATAGCAATGAAGGCTTACAGAAAAAGATTCTTTCTCTGGAATCTGCTAATCAGGATTTACAAAACAGGCTTGTACCCAAAATTGATTTTATTGATAATAAATATGAATATTTAATGGATAGAACACTAACTCTCCAGAATGAAGTTGTGGCTACTCAGACACTATATAAGGAAGAAAGATTATCATTAATTGATAAGATAAGGTCCATGGAATCATGTGTTTCTGAAGAACATAAAAACTTCCATGATTTCATGAGAAATCTGGAATCCCTTGCAAGAGAGGAAGTTCACTCCCTAGAACAGACCCTAGGTGCTCGTTTGCAAGCCCTGGAAGAAACTCTCAGTAAACATGACAAGGGACCTAATAAGCAGAATTGCCAAGACTGTATAGGTTGTAACATCTCCAAATGGCTCTCATACAGTGGTTTATCCTGTCATTATCCATGAAAAGCCAGCAGATGACACACACCCCAAGCCATATAATACATATACATTACAACCAATTTCAACAAGGATGACTGGACGACTACTCACAACACCAGGGAGGCTACCTGGAAAACAGGACCTTAAGAAAGACACAGGGATCACCCAATGATGGAGAAATGGATTAGATCTACATGAACAGTCTGGACGTGAGTGGGGGTAATGAGGGGCGAGGATTGAGGGAAGGAACTTGGGGGAGTGGGAGATCCCAACTGGATCAAGAACAGAGAGGGAACACAAGGAATGTTCATGGTAAATGAAGACCACATGAGAATAGGAAGAAGCAAAGTGCTGGAGAGGCCTACAGAAATCCACAAAGATGCCCCCACAATAGACTGCTGGCAATGGTTGCAAAACAGCCCGAACTGACCTACTCTGGTGATAGGATGACTAAACACCCTAATTGTCGTGCTAGAAACCCCATCCAATGACTGAGGGAACTGGATGCAGATATCCACAGTCAGGCCCCGGGTGGAGCTCCAGGAGTCCAATTGGTGAGAAGGAAGAGGGTTTATGTGAGCTAGAGTTGTTGGGACCAGGGATGGATGGAATACAGAGACAAGTGGCCAAACGAATGGAAACATATGAACTATGAACCAATGGCTGAGGGGCCCCCAACTTGATCAGGCCCTCTGAATGGGTGAGATTGGCTTGATCTGTTTGGGAGGCATCCAGGCAGTTGGACTGGGTCCTGTGCTCAGTGCATGAATTGGCTGCTTGAAACCTGGGGCTTAGCAGAGACGCTTGGCTCAGCCTGGGAGGAGGGGACTAGACCTGCCTGGACTGAGTCCACCAGGTTGATCTCAATCCTTGGGGGAGTCTTTGCCCTGGAGGAGATGGAAATGGGGGGTGGGTCGGGGTGGGAGGGGGGTGGGAGGGGAGAGAACGGAGGAATCTATGGCTGATATGTAAAGTTGAATTATATTGTAAAATAAAATAAAATAAATTCAAAAAAATATATAAAGGAAGCAGTAGTTACATATGGGTTACACTCCACATATGTAAGACAGCTATAAATTCGTGGTCTACCTCACATAGACTCATTCCAGATGACTGGCAACAGTTAATTTCAGCTGTTCCAAAATATAGCCAGTAGTTACAGTGGAAAAGCTGTTTGAGAGAAGAGGCAAGAAATTTAGAATAACAAGGTAAACTCAGAGGTTTTGTGATCTCCCCAGATCATTTGGTGAGGGATGTTTCACTGACAGGAATGCACAAGCCAATAATGATGAGCATACAATATCCCTATGCCATACAGCAGCTCTAAATGCTTGGGAAAAAATTCCAGAACCTGGAAAACCAACTGAGGTATACACAAAGATATTTCAGGGACTGCACGAACCAATTACTGATTTTTTACAAAGGCTAAACACAGCTATAACAAAAGCTGTGTCAGATAAAGAATTAAGAAAAGTATTAACTGATTCCTTTGTGTCCAACAATGCTCATGCAGAATGCAAAAGAATACTTACACCATTAAAGGTCAGATCAGCTCCTTTGGAAGAATGGATTCAGTATACTAATAGCCTAAATAGGAGACCCCAACCACCTCCTGGATTATGTAGGAGATGTGGCAAAGGCCAACATTGGACCAGTGAGTGCAGATCAAAAATAAATATACGAGGCAACCATTTACTGTCAGGAAACACCTCTTGCAGGCCCCCAAATCAAATGTGGTACAAACATTTCCAGCCACCGTGGAAGAAATTTCTCTCCAGGACAACTGAATAAACCAATGCCTGATGTAAAACCCGATACTGCAATGGATGATAAAACACCTCTGATAAATGAATCACAATTTCCAAAGAACACAATAAAACAAATATTTTGGCAGACTCCCATAAATTAACAAAGACCAAAGCTTAGAATTTGAATTAATGGCCTGTTTCTGGAGGGCCTGGTAGACACAGGTGTGGATGTGACCATAATTACACCAAAATCATGGCATCCGGATTGGCCTCTTCAAGAGGTAGATGTCCAACTTTTAGGGATTGGCACCCTATCTCAGACAAAACAGAGTTCGGGATGGGTTGAATGCATATGGCCAGAAGGAAAGAGAGGAAGGCTGAAGCCATATGTAAGAAATGTAGCAGTAAATCTTTGGGGCCAAGATCTGTTACAACAGTGGAATACCCAGATTAAAATTCCTACACTCTCAGAAAAGGAATACTGATCAACACATGTTTCTAGGAATAATATGATAACATGCTATAAAAAACAGTCACCTGTAGCTAGAGTTTTTTCTGCCTGGCCCACAATCAGGACAAATCTCTGTCACCTGCCAGTCCCACAGCCACTCAGACCCAACCAAGTAAACACAGAGACTTATATTGCTTACTGTATGGCCATGGCAGGCTTCTTGCTAACTGTCCTTATATCTTAAATTAATCCATTTCTATAAATCTATACCTTTCCACATGGCTCATGGCTTACTGGCATCTTTACATGCTGCTTCTCCTGGCAGTGGCTGGCAATGTCTCCTTCTACCTTCCTGCTCTTTTCTCCTCTCTGTTAGTCCCGCCTATACTTCCTGCCTAGCCACTGGCCAATCAGTGTTTTATTTATTGACCAATCAGAGTAATTTGACATACAGACCATCCCACAGCACTCCCCCCCGCTTTTTTTTTAGAGGAAGATTTTAACTTTTACACATCTCCAAAGCCAGTTTGGTATATTTGGGAATTTGGGCATAGCTTCTCTTACTACTTCCTGCTGGAGGGGGGCACTGTGCCTTATGGGAATACAAAGAAAATTTTAGAATTATGGTGTAGTCCGTGAGGGTGTATTGTCTGAGCCAGTTGTCTTGAAACGGTTCTGGATGTTGGATCATCTGGGCCTTGGTGCCATTGGAGACCTTTCAGGGGGTCTTGGCTGGTCAAACCTGATGTATCTTAATCTGGAACAAACCCATAGCCTCTGGCTTTCTGTAGAAACAAAATCAGAGCCTCCTTTCCAAAGCAACATATCCTTACATCCAAATTTTGAAGTCAAGGTACCTTTAAAATATATATATTGGTTTAATTCAACTTCCTTTACAATCAAATATCTCTCTGCAGTTAAGAATCCCAAAGACAACACAATCCAGATTCTCTGTGTAATATTCATCTTTACATGGCTCATTTTTATATTACCTTTATTGTCTCTTTAAAGACTTTATTTTTAAAAACTATCTATTTCTTTATATAACTGTATATATTCCTTTTTCTCTCTCTTCAAAGCCTACGTGCATTTTTACACACATTGTAAAGCATTTAAAGTCTTGTTCCATCTGAATCTGTCTTATCGTGAATGAATTGTTTTAAACTGCAGCATTTCTAAGACTGAAACGGCTCTATGGCTGCTGGCTCCGCCCACCTCAGCATCCCAACATGGCGGTGATACATTTACCACCAGCTCTGGGAGACTTCCTGGGTCTATGCTTCTATCAAAGCAGCGTGTAGCCCAGAAACCTCTTTTTTTTTTTTTTTGTACTAGCGAAGGCTAAATCTACGACACAGAGTAATGTGCCACTTGCAGACACCTCATTCTCGCCATAATGCTGGTCAAACATGCACGCCAGGAACCCACCATAGTAGCTCAAACCAGCAGGCTGCTGCTAACTTGAAAGAGACAACTAGGAAGCTGTTTTAGCTCTGTTTTAGAATCTTCTTTTTACACTTTCTCAGGTTTTAAGTGGAAATTCCTGCCCCACATTCTGGCGCCATTTGTAGCTAGAGTTTTTCTGCCTGGCCCACAATCAGGACAAACCTCTGTCACCTGCCAGTCCCACAGCCACTCAGACCCAACCAAGTAAACACAGAGACTTATATTGCTTACAAACTGTATGGCCATGGCAGGCTTCTTGCTAACTGTCCTTATATCTTAAATTAATCCATTTCTATAAATCTATACCTTTCCACTTGGCTCATGGCTTACTGGCATCTTTACATGCTGCTTCTCCTGGCAGTGGCTGGCAGTGTCTCCTTCCACCTTCCTGCTCTTTTCTCCTCTCTGTTAGTCCTGCCTATACTTCCTGCCTAGTCACTGGCCAATCAGTGTTTTATTTATTGACCAATCAGGGTAATTTGACATACAGACCATCCCACAGCAGTCACCAACCATTCAGGCTGTACACAGCAGAGCACAACTGCTGTTGAACTCTCAGAAGTACCAACTGCCTTACCTTTAAAATGGCTACTAATAAACCTGTCTAGGTTGGACAATGGTCTTTGACAAAAGAGAAGCTACAAGCTTTAGAATAGCTGGTTCAAGAGCAGTTAAATGCTCAACACATTGAAGAATCTACCAGCCCTTGGGATTCTCCTGTATTTGTTATTAAGAAAAGTCTGGTAAATGGAGAATGCTGATAGATCTGAGAGCTATTAATAAAGTAATTCAGCCAATGGGCTCCCTACAGACTGGGATGCTCTTGCCCTCTCTGCTACCCAAAGAATAACATATAATAGTTATTGACTTAAAAGACTGTTTCTTTACCATACCATTACAAGAAAATGATAGAGAAAAATTTGCTTTCACAGTACCTAATTATAACAATTCCCAGCCAGTCAAGAGATATCAATGGAAGGTCCTCCCATAGGGAATGTTAAACAGCCCTACCTTGTGCCAATACTTTGTGCAAAAACCATTGGAGATAATTCGTGTAAAGTTTCCACAATCCATAATTTATCATTATATGGATGATATCCTATTAGCTGATACAAAGTTAGACACATTAGAAAGCATGTTTGAGGAAGTAAAAAATTTTTTTTGCCTCGCTGGGGACTGCAAATTGCTCCTGAAAAAATACAAAGAGGAGATTCTATTAATTACTTAGTCCATCTTTGGGTATTCCCATGATACCCAGTAAGTTGGAAATGCTTCCTAACAATTTTTCAAAATCATTAAGAGTCTTCAATAGAGGGTTGGGGATTTAGCTCAGTGATAAAGTACTTGTCTAGCAAGCACAAGGCCCTGGGTTCGGTCCTCAGCTCCAGAAAAAAAAGAGTCTTCAATCGATCTCTCCTTAGTTGTACCTTTTGGGGTCTAATTGTTTGTAGCCTGCGTGGGGCTGACTGACTTAAGCTCTCTGTATATATGTTACAGATGTGTAGCTTAGTCCTCTTGTGGGACTCATAACAGTGAGAGCAAGGCCCATTCTTGACTCTTTTACTAGCTTTTGGGACACTTTTCCTTATACTGGGTTGCCTTGTCCAGGCTTAATAAGAGGGGAGATGCCTAGTCTTACTATAACTTGATATTCCATGTTTGGTTGATATCCATGGGAGACTTGTCCTTATCTGACAAGAAATATAACATGAGTAAATGTGGGGGTTACAGAGGCAAGGTTGGCTGTAGCTGAATTTTCCCTGTGTCCCACCTGGCCCACTCTCTCTCATCTGCCAGTCCTGCAGTCACTTGGACCTAAGTAAACACATAGAGGCTTATATTAATTAAAACTGCTTGGACATTAGCTCAGGCCTACTACTGACTATCTCTTACCCTTAAACTCAGCCTATTTCTGTTAATCTATATGCCACCATGTTTTCTGTGGCTTTGCCTGTGTGCCTTTACATGCTGCTCCCTGGATGGTAGGCTGGCGTCTCCTGACTCAGCCTTCCAGCCTTTTCACAATTTTCCTTGTTTGCTTATCCTGCCTATACTTCTTGCCTGGATACTGGCCAATCAGCATTTTATTTATCAACTAATCAGAGCAACAAATTCACAGCACACAGAGAGTTATCCACAGCAGTTGTCAGGAAGCACTGGGAAGTGATGAGGGAGGGGAAACTGAGGTTGGGAGGTAAATAATGATGATGATGATGATGATGATGATGATGATGATGATGATGTATAAAATAAAAGCATAAAAGATAACATTTAGTTGTCTATGTTTCTAGTGATATAAGGAACAACATACATAAATGAGACAAAGATGCATTAATTTGAATGCCTTATAGGAAATGTGTAGTTTACAAAGTACATTTCATCAAGTCTGTATAGCTATGACTTTTATTTACTTATTACATTTTTATTAGTTCTTTCAGAATTTTGAGTTTTTATAATTTTATATAAATTTAATATTCATGATCCAACTGTTCTGAGATCTATCTTGCTTCACTATCCACCCAACTTTGTTTTGTTTTATACAATTCAAGATCAATTTGATCTCCCCCAATCTTCTTGTATGTGTACCCTGGCACCAGAGATTGATTAACCTACCAGGGGATACACTCTTAGAGAAAACTGACCCCTGAGTTCCCAGCAACTATGACTTGCCAATATTTCCTCTGTAAGGAGTAGAATTTTGTGTTCAGTTGCCCTCCCATGCTGTAATTTGGTCTGGCTTAGTATTTCATAAACTCTGTAAATGCTGCCCCAACTTCTCTGAGTTCATATGTACAACTGCCCTGCTTAATCCAGAAGATGCTTCCTTGATTCATCCACTTCATCTCACTTTTATGTACTTTCCACCTCCTCTGAGCAATGATACCTGGACCTTGGGACCCAAGGATGCAGTATATTTGTTCCCTTAGTGTTGGGTATTCTATAGAATCTCATTGTCTTTACCTTGACCAGTTTTAATTATCTGTGTTAATCACCATCTGCTATAAATAGAAGCTTCTTTGATGATGGTTGAGAGATGAATTGATCAATGGGAACAACCATAAGGAAGTATAGATCATTTTAATACTATGTCCATATAGGAGCATCCTAGCAAAAACTCTCCATTAGGAGATATGAACTGTCTTGCCAGTAGTTCTTACTGTTTGCTAAAGGTAAAATTGTCTTTGAAGAACATCACTATCTTTTTAAATAACACTTTTAAAATCTGTTATGGATCAAGTAACCAAACAATGAATGACCATCATGATTAATTTTGCTTTTCATGTTAACTGACTTTGATGATTGACTAAGTTTTTTCTAGGCATTGCATGTTTCTCTACTACCAAATATTTAAATATTAATGTCATGGTTTTCTAACTAAAACCTCTGAGTCAAAGTCACTAAGATGAGAAGTCATTAAGAATAGTTTTGCTGTTATTGTTGGATAGTGATCATCTGAGGCACAAACTTCTGAATACATTTTCATAGAGGTTTTAATGAGCTGGGAAGATTCACCCCGTTGGTGTGACTCAATTCTGTGTGCTAGGATCCCATACTGAATCAAAGTGAGGAGGGAATAGGAGTGAGAGAATTCATCTTTCTTTGCTTTTTAATAACAGATGCATTGTGACCACCTACTTCGTGGCCCTTCCAGCATCCTTTCCACATGATGATGGAATGTGTCAGCAAACCAGGAAGCAAATAGGCAATTCCTTCATTATATTATTGTTTTAAGTATTAGTTACAGTACTAAGAAATGCAAGTAATACAGAACATGGTTTCAAGGAGTGGGTGTCTTGCTGTGATAACCCTTCATATCTTTTTCTGAATATTTTAGATTTGATTTTCAGAAGGAAAATTGAAGAATTCAGAGCTGTGTTTTAGAGAAGTCTGTAAATTCAGAGCTTAAATTGGTCATTGTTGTTGCAGTTTCATTGGGCAGAATTCCTAGAGAAAGGAAAACAATGGAGATTTGGCTCATAAGGTTTCATAAGGGAAACATGAGCTCTATTGGTTGGTAAACTAAACTCAAAGCATTTTTTGTTATAGTCTAACAATGAAGCTCCATTCAGTCTTCCCACATCATAAAATTTTAAGTCAGACTGAATTCAATAGTATTAGACTAAGTTCTTTGGCATAGGACCATAGGAAAGCATGACATTCAGGAGTGGTGTGGTTACTGATCAGGACTTTTAGTCAAGCCTATGACAAGAAATTTCTGTAAGATATAAAACTATGCAAATATATGAAGAATGAGTATGTGGAAATTTAACATTGTAGGTAATGACATGGCAGAAAAACTTCTTGAATTAGTTCCATTAAATGTAAATGCCATTACATACATGGAAAAATAAGAAGGTCATTTGAAATGAAAACACCACTTATCAACTTGCTAACGTGTAAATTTATTGAAAGAAAAGACCCTCAAAAATGTCTTAGTGGTTCTTTGCTGCAAAATTCTCACTTGATGAAATATTTCCCCAGGATCAGCATCAAAGGCATATAGAGGCCACTGAAACTGTGTTTGAGTGTCCTGGCTACATCTGAGTTTACAGTAGAACTCACCAGTACCACAAACGTGATACTGGTTTTGTTGGAATGAAGTATACTAAAATAAAGAGTGATGGAGTCATAAACCAAGGATTCTGAAAGCTGCAGAAACCAGACAATGTGTGACAGGTTTATATAGATTTCCTGTTAGAAGGGTTGTAGTGTGAACTAAGATATTAAATCTTAGGATGTATTGAAACCTTAGGACACTGGAAATACCAAGATCATGGAGTGTCTAGAAAAGAATTCTATAGATGTATTATAGAGAAAGATTTAAAAAAAGTCACCTGAGCTAAAACTTGCAGAATTGAATGAATGGGATGATGGCCAAGACTGGGTGTGTGTGTGTGCAGAAATTCCATCATAAACCCCAGATGCTAGATGAAAAGCTGAAACTTTTGTTTTTCCCTCCTCAGTTTTAGTTGTGATTTGACATAACTTATCCTTGTTGTTCCCTCATTTTTCTGTTTCATAATGGAAATGTTTCATTTGTATGAAATATATAATTTGTGTTTTAATATTTAAGGCCAGACCAGAGATTTATCTGAATTTCCAGAAAAAAAATGGATCATACACATAACAATGTTCATTTATTTTATTTGCTTATTAATATTTATTTTATTTTGAATTATGTCTATGTATGTGTTTGAGGTGGTGAGTACTTGTGACAGAGAATGCCCTCACAGGCCAGAAAAATTATTGCAGCTGGTGTTATTGGCAGTTCTGTGTAGCCTAAAGTGGGTGTTGGGGGAAAAATTTCAAGTTCTTAGCATGAACAGAACCAGCTTTTAACCTGAGTAGCAAATGAGACAAGAAACTACCTAAAGTACTACCACATTTGCATAAAGTTGTCCTTTCTTTATACCTCCCTCTTATACCACTCCCTACTCTGCTCTCTCTTCCTTCTGTTTCATCCCTGTTTCTCTTCTCTCCCCTTTTTCTCTCCCTCACTCCTTTCCAATTGTTCTCTCTCTCTCTCTCTCTCTCTCTCTCTCTCTCTCTCTCTCTCTCTCTCTCTCTCTGTGTGTGTGTGTGTGTGTGTGTGTGTGTGTGTCTGTCTCTCCGTCTCTCTCTTTCATCCTCATGTTTTCCTTAAGGCTCTGTACATGCTATGTGAGTTTTTAAATTGAGATACAGAACTGATACAGAAAAATTGAGATATAAAAATATGTAAAACCTTAATTCACCACTATTTTAAAATAAATCTGATTAGCATGAACAAGGTGTGATATAAATTAGTCTTGTTTTATTTTTAGGAATTTTTCATAATAACTTTAGGAAGAAATTTTATGGTTTGGACTTGTTTCCATTTATGTAGTAATGAATTATTCTTTTATGAATATAGCTTATATTTAAGTTAACTTTAGAAAGAATTTTGAATGTTTGGACTGTAGAAGCATGATAGGTGATTAAGAAGATAGGTATAAAAGTATCTCAATGTGGTCATTACCTAATTTACACATGTATCAAAGGATTACATTACCCCATATCATGTACAATTAATATGTATCAATAAGCATAAACAAATGAATGAAATGAAAAAAATAAATACAAAAAGTATAAAAATAAAATTTAAAGGTTTCATTTAACCCATACTCTAAACCTTGTCTTTGTATAAGATGGCTATGAGTTTGGGTAACAGAAGGTGATCCTATTTACTGAACATTGTCAACTCTTAAAACATTTCAATGGTAATCATAAGAAAACTATAAGACACATACATGCTGCTTTATCTAAAGTCTTGTAAAAGCCCAATGGATATTGAAGGGTAGGATAAAAGCTTGACATATCCCCAATTATTTTGTTTGTGTTTGATTCTGTTTAACTTTGAGACAATTGTTGCCCAACTCTGAGAATAAGTATGGTGTCTACCCCAAGTTTATACCTCTCTTCAAGGCTGAAGAAAAGATAAATTAACTAAAATGTTTCCAATTTGTCTTTTCTTTTTCTGAGACAGTCTGTTCAACACTGGTAGTTCTTTAGCTCCTTTTCTGTTTAATATTGGAGTTCTTTTCAATAGTTCTAAAGACAAGCCTATCCAACACAATTATATTGATTAAATTCCTTTCCTGTCTTCCACTATTGTGTTTACTGTTTGGTATCTGTGGAGATTAGCTATCCCTAATGTGCTATGACTTTCTAAAGTCAGGCTCCTTGTGGCATAGGATTCCCTTAAAGTAACTAAGACAAAATATTCCATCTTTTTCTTGAGCATTGTTCTTTGCCATGTCATATTTTAATTTTATTTTTATTTCACCTTTTAATTCATTTTTTAAGTTTTATTTATTTTATGTATATATGAGTGCTCTATCTGTATGTATACCTTTACACCAGAAGAGGAAATCAGATCCCATTATATATGATTATAAACCACCACGTGGTTGCTAGGAATTGAACTCAGGAACCCTGGAAGAGCAGCTAGTGCTTTTAACCACTGAATCATCAATCATCTCTCCATCCCTGAAATTTACCTTTTAATATTATATGATATGTCCTGATACATCTGTTTTGTGTTCAAACTATATTGTTGGTTACTAGGTCAAAGTTATTTACTTAACTACTTTGAAAGACAAATCTTTATATCTCTCCTGTGTGTGTGTGTGTGTGTGTGTGTGTGTGTGTGTGTGTGTGTATGTGTGTGTCGTATTGACTATATTATAGAGAGTAATGTAGAGGTTATTGGTGCATTTTATTATGTACTAGAGAACTCAAAGATAAGCATGCACAAGTATTCTACTAAATAACAGAAAAATTCTTCATATGGAATGCTTTAGAACAATAGAAGTTCTTGGTTTAGAGATTAGTCAGTAGGCTGCTTACTTGAGAGTAAGGGCTTTAAACCAAAATTCACAGGAAAAATATCCACAGCAGAGATCTCTGGAGATGGCACTTTAGAAACATAGCTTTGATGAAACACAAGGAGATCCCATTTAGACAACTTATAGAAAAACTGTCTGTGTGTGTAGGAAGAATTTTGGTAAAGAGCTATGGTTCAGGACCTTTACCAGGCTATTCCAACAGAATTAAGGTTAGAGAAATACAGAAAAAAAATCAACAGGAAAAGTAATTGTGAATTGATCACTGCTAAATTACATTGCTTTAATAGCTGTCCCAATTTCCTCCATATCTATAATGTTTTAAAAATTGTTTTAGATGCATTATTTTATCATTTGCCATTGGAAATACAAAATTTGAAACTTAGAACATTTCAGGTTCTTCATGTTACTAAAAAAGGAGTTACTCTTCAGATGTATGTAGGAGGATTTTCCAGCAGATCAACTTGAGGTAGCAATTGTTTTCACATACATTAGAGTTCAATTCAGCAGTGGATCATCTGAAAGGAATATAGAACATGTAGCCCCATTTAGAAACATTGAAATCATAACACTGTTGTGTCTTGAGAGTTTTGAGAAAATTCAATGTTCTTAGCTAAACTGTAATAATTTCTTATCATGAGAATGCAAGTATAATCTGCAGGGAAATATTATTCCTTTTTATAATCTTTGATGTGGATTCATTTGAAATATCACTTAATCATACTGTTTCTAAAAGAATTTTTAAGTCACATGGCTACATCCTGGGCATCCACAAAGGAGAATCTTTCTGGATATCCTCATGAAGACTGCATATCTTAAGATAGCTAGTGTAATAATTGTTGTTTCTTACATACCAGATTACTCAGCCTGATGATAATATACTACAATACATCATGAAAAACTGCTAATATTGTCTCAAGAATTAAATTAATTATGTATTTTCTTAATTGTACAGTACATAGAATTGGAGACATTAAAGTTTTAAACAAATGTTCCAAAATATAAAATTTAGGAACTTTGAATAAAGACTCCAGTCATACATCCAGTGTTAATTACTTTTCTCATGAGTGTCCCAAAATACATTGGATAAAAGTCAATACAAGAAAGGAAAGACTAATTTTAGCTCATGGTTTGCAGGTATAGTCCAAATGACAGTGAAAGCTTAGTTACAGGATCACAAAATACTGGTCACAGTGTCTCTACAATCAGAAAGCAGAAAATGACTACCTATATCATTCTAATGGTATTCTGGTCAACTTCTCTTTTTCTTCTCAGGATACAAATCCAGAAAAGAGTCACCCACAGCCAGGTTACATCTTCCTACTAAGGTCAATCCTCTCTGAAAATGTCCTTAGAGACATACTCAAACTGTTTTTCTTAGTTGATATTAAATTTCATTGACTTTACAAGAAACATTGGCCATCTCAACTCTATGCCTTGATTACTTGCTGCCCAAATGCATCACTTTTAAGCATAACATTATACCAAACTTCTGAAAGTCTCATGTTCAGTTCATGAGGCTAAATTAATTTAATAAACCTCTAAAATACCTAAAGTCTTAACACTTATAACATTATTAAAATGTCTGTGGTCCAGGGTCTTGGAGTAATGTACTCAGTTGTTAAGAGTTGATACTTATCCTGCTGAGGAGGCAGATTTTCTTTCCAGTGCTCATATTAGGCTGTACAGAGTTGCCCATAACTCCAGCCCAAATGATCTGTTATGGCTTTTGATGTCATCCTCACTCACATGTACCTACTAAGTCAAACTCATACAATGACATAATTAAAAAAAGTAACTGTTTTTAAGTTCATGATCTAATTGTCAACTGAAACTCAAAGCCGTAGTATGTCTGGCCTTGAAAAACATTATACATTTCATATGCATGTACATGATACTGCAAGAACCACTCTGTAGTGTTATGCTTTAAAGTTACGCCTTTGAACATCAAGTTGACATGGGATAATGTTGAGATAAATGAGATGGCTTATATTTATTGTCAACTTGATGAGATATAGAATTTAAACTTAGAGACCAAGTGTCTCTAAGGGCAAAGATTTCCAGTGAGGCTTAAGCTTGGTGGGAGGATGTACTATGGGTGTTGGTGGCTCTATTTTCTATATTTAAGTCTTGGGCAGAAAAAAAGAAGCTGGGAAGAATATCATTAGAGTGGTATAGTTTGTCATTTTCTGCCTTGTCACTGTAGGACCGCTGCGACCAGCTCTTTCATGAACCCACACTGTGCTATCTGTGTCATGATGCGCTTGTACTTGAAAACCATGAACTAGAGTCAGTCCTTTTTTTCTCATGTTATCTTTTATCCTCATGTATTTTGACACAATCATTGAGAAAAGAACTTGATGCAGGTGGTATGGCAGGGTTTTTTAATCATAATTCATAATTTTTTTTATTTTATAACATTTGTTTAGAACTATAATGCTGTCTCCAACTCTATGTACTGTGTAACTAAAGAGATACATAATTAGTTTAATTATGGGGAAATCATGAGCATGTTCTTCATGATCTATCCCAGTATATTTTCTGGGAACTAGGTAGTATGTTCTGTATGAAGAACCCATTATCCCAACACTAATTGTTTTAAGACGAGGACTCTTAATAAGGCTACCCAGAAAGGTTTGCCTTTGGGGACTCCCAGGGAGTAGCCAAGTGGCTTTAAAAGGTCTGTTAGAAATGTTTGGATTATATAAGGTTTCAAGTGAATCCACATTAAAGGTTACAAAAAGGTAAAACATTTTTATTTTTGTCTTATATTTCATACTCACAATGAAAAATGATCACAGTTTAGCAAAGAAAATTAGAGTTTTCTCACAACACTAAAGATGCAACAATATGAAATGATTTTAGGTTTTCCAAATGAGATCTACATGTGCTATTTTCCTTCCAGGAGATCCACTGCAAAAGTGTACCATAAGGTTTATGGAAAAATTTCCCCTCCTCAAATTGATGTTGCTGGAAAATCTTCCTACAAGTATCTGAAGAGTAACTGTTTTCTTGGAATGTGAAGAATTTGAATTGTTTTAAGGTACAAATTTCAAATTTCCATGAATAAAATGTTAAAATATACTCTCTAAAAACAATTTAAATAATTGATAGATATTGAGGAAATTGGAACAGATATGAAAAGCAATGTAATTCAGCAGTAATTGATTCACCCTTATTTCTCGTATTTGCCTGTTTGTGTATTTTGTAAGCCTCCTGGTTGTTATAGCTGAATCTCAGCCCTCTACCATACCTTCTTCCTGAGCACACAGAGAGATGCTCTCTAAATTGTCCAAATTAGATCCATCCTTATTTTGAATTAGAGGTGTGCTTTCCTAAATGTCATCTCTAGAGATCTTTATCCTGTATACTTGTCCTGTGATTTTTGGTGGAATTGCCTTAAGCTCAAGGAGCCAACTGATGAATCTGTAAATTGTAATCATTTATTGACCTAAAATATAACATCTGAAGATTATTGTTGTTTAATAGGACATATGTACATGCTTGTATATTCTTATCTTTGCCTCCTTCAGTGGAGAATAAGATGCTCCCGTATTCTCTATATTAGTCTCTACCATTACGTCGATCACACACACACACACACACACACACACACACACACACAAATACATACACACAGACACTCCACCCCACACAGAATTATGCAATTAATTTTAACCTAGTAAATAATATAATTTGCACAAAAATAATTTGACTTGCACCAAGACATATCAGGTAATATTTAAAATTGAATTAAAAACAATATGGCACGATAAAAATGTTCAAGAAAATAGGTATCCTATGCAACTGGGATTCTGGCTTTAGAAAGTCACAGCACATTAGGAACATCTGATCTCCACAGAAATCAAACACTGAACATAATAGTGAAAGATGAGAAAGGAACTTAGTAAATATAATTGTATTGAATAGCCTTGTCTTCAGAAGTACTCACAAGAACTCCATGATTAAACAGGGAAAAAGCATTATAAACTACTGTGTCAGATTGTGCTCTGGTTTATTATTATCTCAGTCTGATCACACAGTCTCAGCTGTGTCTAGGTAATTACAGTTGACTTTGCTTAGAAAGGCAACCCCTGTTTAATTGAAAGGGGAGTGTTATTAGATGCTTTATTTGCTTTGCAAGGTGTTTTATCATTTAGAATACCAATATTTGTTCCCCGTTAATATTTATTACTTCTCATGGGGTCAGCCTCACCAGTGAGTAACCAGCCTACAATCTCCACTGTTGAAGCAAGGAAATGAATGATGACTACTTGGTGGTCCTTTGTAGTACGGAATACATGATGTAAAATAAGGAAGTTAATTAATTGTAAATATCCTGGTTATTTTTTTCATCCTTGAAAAGAGATTATACTGGCTTGAGAAAAACACCATGCTTATCCTCAAAGTTGAGCAACAATTTGTCTTAAAGTTTAAGAAAATCAAATGCAAAGGAAACTATTGGAGAGATATCAAGCTTTTCTCTTACCATTAGCTTTCCATTGGGCATTTGCTGTGGTTTTAGGTAAAGTAGTATCTAAAACCCCATTATTATTTTCTTAAGAATTCTTGATGAAAACTGTTAAGAGAAGAGTTGAGAGAAATGCTCAGCAAATTTATCCAATTTCTGTTACCCAAACTCATAGCTATTTAATACAAATGCAAGGTTGTGGCTGCAGAACTAAGTGAAACCCCTACGTTTTATTTTTAGCTTTTATGTATTTTATTTTTCTGCATTTCCTTTGCTTATTACTGTATACTAGTGCACAGTAACTTTGTATTATATGTGGTAATGTGATCTCTTCATGCATGTGTACTTACCATATTGAGGTATATTTAGACATATCTTTATATCAATCTACTATGCCTCTATTGTTCAAACATTCAAAACTATTTCTTATAGCTTGCTGAAATAGACTCAGTATTCATAAAAAAAACAACAGATTAGCACTTAAATGGAAACAAGACTTCTCCAAACTGCAAAAATTCTTCCTAGACTAATTATGACTACTGACTTAAAAAAATAAGGCTAATTTATATCACACATTGCTCATGCTACTAGACTTTATTTTAAAATGGTGAGGAGTTAAGATTCTATAGCTCAATTGTAGAATGTGGTTAGCATGTAGAGAGCCTTAAGGACAATCAAAGGAGAGTGAGAGACAGACAGGCAGACAGAGAGACACTGAGAGAGAGACAAAGGGGAGAGAGAGAGAGAGAGAGAGAGAGAGAGAGAGAGAGAG
>CABHPR010142789.1:59912-71268 GCA_902168415.1 Peromyscus melanophrys
AGAGAGAGAGAGAGAGAGAGAGAGAGAGAGAGAGAGAGAGAGAGAAGTGAGCAAGAAAAAGAAGAAGGATGAAAAGACAGACAGAGAGAGAATATAGAGTAGGTAGAGAGAGAGGGAGAGAGAGAAGGTAAGATTATGAGAGGAAAGGAGAAAGAAATAAGACTTTTTGGAAATGTATATGTACCTTAAGTGTGGTATCTTGACTCCTTTCCACTGAGCATTTCTGTATGTCAATATTATCATTTGTGTGATGGCAATTTTTATTCATTTTTTCTTTACTCTTGAAGAGCCTGAAAAGAATCCAGTATGCCCAATGTCACTGAAATAACTGGATTCATCCTCATGGGGTTCTCTGACATCCAGGAGCTACAGACTTTATGTGGAGTGCTCTTCCTAGTGATGTACATGGCAGCTGTAATAAGTAACCTGATCATCATCACTCTCACCACCCTTGATCTGCAGCTTCAAACACCCATGTACTTCTTCCTGAAGAATTTGTCCTTGCTGGATACCCTTTTTGTGTCTGTTCCTATTCCAAATTTCTTTGTCAATAGCCTAACTCACAACAATTCCATTTCCATTCTTGGTTGTGTCTTCCAGGTGTTTTTAATGACTTCATTTGCAGCAGGAGAAGTATTTGTCCTGACTGCCATGTCCTATGACCGCTATGTTGCCATTTGCAGTCCTCTGCACTATGATGCCATTATGAATGGTGGTGCCTGTGTTCTTATGGTGGGTATTTCCTGGGCTATTGGGGTAATAATTGGAGTCATATATACAGCTGGCACATTTTCCATGCCCTTCTGTGGTCCCAACATGATTCCGCAGATTTTTTGTGATATTCCCTCATTGCTAAGGATTTCATGCGCCAAAACACTTGTGGTCATTTATGCAAGTCTTGGAATTGGTGTTTGTGTGGGTGTATCTTGCTTTATCTGTGTGGTGATCTCTTACTTTTACATATTCTCCACTGTGCTTAAGATACCTACTACTAAAGGTCAGTCCAAAGCATTTTCCACATGCATCCCCCACCTCACTGTTTTCACGGTTTTCATTGCTACTGCTTGCTTCGTCTATGTGAAGCTACCCTCCCACATACCATCAATTACAGACAAGTTTTTTTCTGTGCTCTACACTGTGCTACCTCCAGTACTTAATCCTGTGATCTACAGCCTGAAGAACACTGATGTCAAGTATTCTCTGAGGAGGTGGCAGCAAAATCTCCGCCTATGGTTTTCGTTTCATTGAACACTTTAAAGTATCTGTCAGTGATGTAAGTGCCTCATGAGTTAGTTACAAGCAAATTTTGCCATTTTTGACTTTAGAAAGATAAGGGTAGATATTCATATTTTTCCCCTAGTAAATAGACACTTAGATTAAGGTTGATTTTTTTCTATGTTCAGAAAATTACATTATATGAGACTAACATATAAAGCCACAGTACAAATATCTTTTCTTCTGTGATAAAGTTGTTTTCATTTGAGGAATATAATTTTCTAAAAGGATTGATCATTTTCATGGTAAGATTCCATATTTGGTCATTTGATAACAACTTATTGTATTCATTTGCAAAAGTATGAAAATAAATAAACAAATAGAGAAGGTATATGAGCTATGAAGGTAAATTCACTTATAGTTTCTAAGACAGTCATTTTAGTAGTGAGACAAACAGTAGGAAACCAACACATTAGAAACAGAGCATTCTGGAGATTCAGCTCAATCCTTAAAGCAGTAATGAATCCTTAAAGCAGTGTCAAATGCTTAAAGCAAAAACAAATATGCAGAAAGATTATATGAGTCAAGTTATAAAAGATAAATAATAGCTCTTTGGTTGAGGGTATTATCAGAAGGACACTGGACTAGAGATAGAAATTTTGGACTCTTTTTCTGCAGTTTCTTATGAATAGAAACATTACTTACAGTTGAGGTATGGCAGGTTGATGAACCTGAGGAATTAAATAACCTTACAAGGTCATTAGCATTGTTCCTTAACCTAGAGTTCATTAACCATTGCCAGGGGTGGGGGGTTGGGGGGTTGTCCAATGACACTTTCACAGGGATTGCATATCAAATATTCTGCTTATCATATATTTACATTATTATTCATAAAAGTAGCAAAATTACACTTATGAAATAGCAACAAAATAATTTTATGGTTGTGGGTCACCATGTCAGGAACTGTATTAAAGGGCTGTAGCATTAAGAAAGTTGAGTACCACTGCCTAGAGAGTTCAAAAAGACAAAGACAAGTACCTCTCCCAAAATTACAAAAGTGTTAAATAATTTCTAGGGTGAGGAGACGCTCTGAGTATTCTGGGTGCCTGAGCAATGTTCTCTGATCTGTGAAACTGCATGCAAACTACATGTGAAACTACAGCTGTAGAATCACAGCTTTGGTGAATGAGAGCTTTCTGTGCTATAGCTGAGTTTGACTCCTCCAGGCTCCTGTAAATAAGTAATCCCAATAAACTCATTGGTTCACCATGTTGAACTATGGTGGAATTACTTTGGTCTTTCTTTGGTTGTCTATCTGGTTTTTGTTTTGTTTTGTTTTGGTTTTGGTTTTTCAAGACAGGGTTTCTCTGCTTAGTTCTGGTGCCTGTCCTGGATCTCACTGTGTACACCAGGCTGGCCTCGAACTTGCAGAGATCCACCTGGCTCTGCCTTACAAGTGCTGGGATTAAAGGCTTGTACCACCACTGCCTGGCGTCTATCTGGTTTGAGTAAGTATTTTTTGTTTTTTGTTTTTTGTTTTTTTCTCCAGAGGAACAGTTAACGCAACAATAATCCATGTATATCTGTCAGCCAGTCTACAGGCCAGAAAAGTATTACCTATAACTATGTGCAGGTGAATGTTCCCATCACTGTCTAGTGGAGCATATGGAACTGACTATAATTGCAGAAGAAATCACTTTTCTATTAAATATTTCCTTTGGTGTATTTATTGGTGTCCTAATTACAAAAGATTTTCTTTACCATATATGAAATTTCTTTGGACATTCTATACTTTATCAGAAAAATATCTCTTTTATATATAATTTAGTTTTAATTTCTAGAAGAATATAATATTTTGAATGTATTGCCTCTTTCAATTATATTAACAGTGTTTTATAGTCACTCTGACAAAGTCACTAGTCTGAGTCATGAATGGAAGCGATATCCATCTCCCCTATTATCCTATCCTACCTTAACCTCACACATACTAAGACAATCACTTAACCCTCTTCGTCCAAACAAAATACAAAGGGACTCATCATTCTAGGGTATACCCTGGGATCCTCAAAACCACTGTCAATAACCAAACCCATCAGCAATGTATGGTTTCCTAAAACCTCTGTGTGACACTTGATGACAAGCAAAATTGCATGAGGAAATGTCCCTACTATGCTTTACTCAGCTCCATCTACTGTCTGTACAAGTTTATGGTTGATTGCACATCAACTTAATTTCTTTTTTTTATTGAGAAAATTTTTATTCGTTTTACATACCAAACACATGTCCCCCTCTCATCCCTCTTCCTGCTCCCCCCTGATCCCCTCTCCCAGCCCACCCCCATACCCTCCTCCAAGAAGGTAAGGCCTTCTATGGGGAGTCAGCAAAGTCTGGTACATTCAATTGAGGCAGGTCCAAGCCCCTTCCCCTGCATCAAGGCTGTGCAAGGTGTCCCACCATAAGTAATGGGCTCTAAAAAGCCAGCTCATGCACCAGGGACAGATCCTGATCCAACTGCCAGGGGCCCCTTAAACAGACCCAGCTACACAAATGCCTCACTTATGTAGAGGGTCTAGTCCAGTCCCATGCAGGCTCCACAGTTGTTGGTCTAAAGTTATGAGTTCCCTCCTGCTTGGTTCGATTGTCTCTGTAGATTTCCCTATCATGATCTTGATACCCCTAGCTCATAGAATCCATCTTTCCTCTCTTCAACTGGACTCCTGGAGCTCAGCCTGTTGCTTGGCTGTGAACCTCTACATCTGCTTCCATCAGTTACTGGATAAAAGCTCTATGATGATAGTTAATCTGATTAGTGGGGTAGGCTAGTTCAGTGTGTGTGCTTCCTAAGCAAAGGCATGAGATCTCAAGTGCTGGGATTAAAGGTGTGTATCACCACTGCCTGACCTCTCTGTCTAATCTAGTGACTGGCTCTGTCCTCTGATCCTCAGGCAAGTTTATTAGGGTACACAATATATCACCACATCAGCTACTTCTCCAGCATCGTGTCTGCCTGTATGTTGTCATTCTCCCTCAACATGACGATAAGGGACTAAACCTCTAAAACTTTAAGTAAGTTCCAAATTAATTGTTTTCTTTCATAAGACTTGCTTTGATCATGGTGTCTTTTCACTGCAACAGAATGCTGACTAATACAGAAGGTGGCACAAGAGAGAACAGGACATTGCTGTGAAAGGCTTGATCATGGTCTTTTTTTTTTTTTTTTTTTTTTTTTTTTGGTCAGATGTGGATTTTGGATTGTGGATTAGTAAAGCAGATGAATGTCTTGAGCAGTTTTAATGGGCTATACTAGTGGAAACATGGAAGGCAATTGTGCTGAGATCAATGTAAATAATGATAGTCCATCTCAAGAAGTTTCAGAGGAGAGGAATATTAATAAGTGGCCTAGACATCCTTGTGATATTTTGGCTAAGAATGTGGATACTTTTTGCCCTTATCTGAAAAAAAATTGTCTGAGGCTAAATTGAAGAGGTTTATATTAATGGTAGTGACAGAGGGGATTTTGAGACAGCCTAGTATTGGCTGTGTCATGCAGTCAGTCATTAGTAGCTGCACTTATGCAGATCTGTAATGAAAAGGAGAAAGCTGAGAAGGGAAATAGACAAAAAGTAATGTTTGAGGTGAAAAGGAGCACCAGGAAATACAATGGAGCTAAGTCCATTGCTCAAGGAAATAAAAAGTTTAGAGAAGAAGCTGATGCTAAGTGGAATGAAAGGAATGGTGACTCCAGGGAAAGAAGCCACCCAGCTAAGTTTCCAACTTGTGAAAATTATTAAAGAAAATTGTTGAGGAAACTCTAAAAAACTTTTAAGGTGTTGAAAATATATTTGAGCAATGGGGCCACATTTCAGGCCCAGCAACCAGAAGAACTTGACAGCTTTGGCCATATGTTCTGGCTTTATAATCAAGAGTATAAGGGAAGTGTGGATTCTCACACTGTGGCTAGGAGAGCCCTGAGGCCAGGGATGTGTCAGTGGTGTGCCTGCCTAGAGGCTCAGAAAGGTCATTGCATGAAGCTATGAAAGCCAAGCCTAGATTGTATTGGAGACTCCAAGATGTTGGAGATACCAGAGTTGTGGGATACCTGACACCAAGAGCTAGAGACTGGGTATGGAACTACCCCAGGAAAGGAAATGTGTTTCAGTCAAAAAAAGCCAAAAGGTGTTGGAAAGCTGAGAAGTCCTTTGATATCAGATATGGAGATGTGGAATTTAGAATTTGCTCTGCTGCTTTTCTGTTTTGCTTTGGTACAGTATTTCCTCATTATGTTTCATCCCCACCCTTTTGAGTGGTAATGTATATTCTGTGCCATTGTGGGTTGGAAGTATGTGATCTGCATTTTGATTTGATGGGGGAATTACAATTAGAAAAATGACATGAGTCTCAGAGACTTTGAATTTCAGAATTTTAAGCAGTTTTGAGAATGTGAAACTATAAGTTTGGACTGAAATTGGACTGAAAAACAATTTTGAATTATAATATTGCTAAAAGCTCATGGGGCTAGGGAATGGAACGCAGTGTTTGTTGAGAGTGCCCACCATAGGGTCATATAGTTAAATGATTAGTTATCAGGGAGTGGCAATATTTGAAAGAGATTAGGAGGTATGGCTCTGTTAGATGAAATGTATTAATGAGGATGGGCTTTAAGGTTTCAAAATCCTAAGGCAGGCTCAGTGGCTCTCTCTGTTGCCTGAGGATCTGGATGTAGAGCTCTCAGAGAGTTCTCCAGCACTAAGTCTGAATGCATGCTGCCATTCTGCCTGCCATGATAATGTTGAACTAAACCTCTGAAACTGTAAGCAAGCCCCCACTGAATGTTTTCTTGTATAAGAGTTGCAGTGATCAACAATAAAACAATGTCTAAGACACATACTAAATCAAAAGGAGGGGTAAGCTTGGTGAAAAGATGAATTTATCTCTCTCTGTTTCCCAACCACAAATGCATTGTGATCATCTGCCGCATGGTGCTGCCACAATCTCTTCCCCAACATGATTGACTATATCAGGAAGCCATAGGGGCACAATAGCAATTACTTCATTAAATTGCTATTTCAAGGGTTTTGACAGTGTTAAAGGTAATTAATACAGATCACTGATATCAAGAAGTGGGGGCCTTGTTATGACAAACCTTATTCTCTCTTTCTTAATATCTGGGAATTTATTTACAGGATGAAAGTTGGAGAATATAAAACTGTGAAATAATAAGAATTCAGAGATTAGTAGGACATTCTGGTGGAAGCTTCAGAGGTCAGAATTCTCAGAGAAATGAAAACAGTGGAGATTTGGCTTATAAGTCTTCATGAAGGTAACAAGGGCTCTATTGTTAGTGTAAACTGGATGGGAAAGACTGCTCTTTAGTGTATATTATCTTCTGGAGACATTTTTATTTTATCATTTATATTTATGTATATTTTATCAAAATGAACTTTGGATCTAAAAAAATCCAGTTTCTATTAATTTTCTATAATATTATTCTCACTTTCAATTATGTTAAGGACATTCTATTATGGAAAAGTTGGGCCGACTGTGCCAACTCATGATTTCAATCACTATTTGTACATTACTTTGGCTACCTCAACTTCAGTGCAAACTAAGAACCTGATTTAGAGCAAAATGAGAGACAAGCAAACCTGATTACACTGAAGATATCCCTTAAATCCCATCTGCTAACACACAGAAGAAGCAAACTTGCCTTTGAAATCGTGAGTCTCACTTGCAATGTCCCTGACTCTGTCATTTGTTCATTCCTGACATACTTTCACTTCCTAAATAAACCTCTGCTTCCTTATCGCTGTGTCTTTCCACAAGTTATTAAACCTCATAGTCCTCAATGCTAAAACCCAAAACTTTGACACTATCAGAGAAAACACTTCATGACAAAGAATGCTTTTTACAAATTTATTTTTTTCACATTGATTTTAATTCCCTAAAATTTGATACATGTGTATTCTATTTATATAATTTCCACTACACACTCATTCCGTGTTCTCCATGCATTTATCTCAAATTCATTTGTTCTGTTTAAAAATTATTGTTGTTTACACACACACACACACACACACACACACACACACACACACACACACACCAACACACAGCAATAACAACAACAACCCCACTTAACTACATGGTCTTAAGTGGCTGACCCGACCCTGATCATCTTCATGGCCCTCAGTGGTAACAGGAGCCATGGGCATCAACTCAGACCCTGGCTGCTGTAGGCCACATATCCAGACATGGCACTTTTGGCAGCAGCCCTGACCCAGAAGACACCATGCCCTGGGTGACAGTCAGGCCATTCAAATCAGCATGTGCTTAGTGGCCACATGGTCCTCAGATACCCTCATGGCCACAGATTGTGGCCCAGACCTCAGGGATCTATGTGGTCTTTAGTGGCAACATGGGCCACAGACGACAATACAGACCTTGCCTGTGGGAGGATCATGTACCCAGACATGGTTCAAGGCATCAGCCTGGACCCAGATGTCAGAATGGTCCCAGGTAGCAGTGCAGGGTACTTGGCCCAGCCTGGTCCACAAGGCAGTGTGGCCCACAAAAACTGATATTACCCTATGTGGTAGCCCAGACCCCTGGCATTGGCAAATTCTTTGATGCTCTCAGGAGCTACAGGCATCAACAAAGACCCTGGCTGGGACAGGGCTATGGACCCAGACATGGCTCTTGGCCACAGCCAAGGTCTGAATGATGACATGACCTCTGTTGACAGCACTGGCCACCCAAATCAGAGTGACCCTTCTAGTAGCAGAATAGCTCTCAGATACCAATGTGGTTACAAGTTGTGGCCCAGATGCTGTGCATCCACATGGCACTTAGTGGCAAGATGGGCCAGGGACATTAGCACAGATCTGGGCCTCCATAGGGCTATGGACCCAGACATGGTCTTTGGCAACATCACAGATCAGGATGTCACCATTGCCCCAGAGGGGTGCTCAGACCACAAAGATTGGCATGGCTCGTATGACAGCATGGTCCTCAGATACCAACATGGCCCCCTCACTGCTCCAGGGATCTAGACCAAGATATAAACTAAAGTATTTCTTATTCATGATAGTTTTATATATCTTTTACTTTAATGAAACATATTTTCCTAACTTGTGAAAAATATATCATCAAAATTTTAGAACTTTGATGTTTAGAACAAACTGTACTTTAAAATTGATATGAATTAGCTTAAATGAAATAAATGTTTCCAATGAAACACATAACCACATGAAAAATAAAAGTAAAACAATATAATTAAATTTTAGGCAAGATCCTTTGGCACATACACTATCTAAGTGGGGGCATGAGCATAAAGAAATCTTCTTTTGTTATATGGAAGATTTTTAAAGGGGTGGTGTGATCATAGAAAATTGAAAAGTTAGTTATGCCTAATTTAGGATTGTTCAAGTGAGAACATGTTGGATATTTCTTGGATCTAGAGATTCCTGGAAAGATGGAAGACAACACAAAGCAAAGATATAAAAGAAGCCTGTGATAATTTCATATTAGAACTCGGCTCGTGTCTATGTCAGAAAACCTGACAGCAAGTACTTATGGGAGGGAGGGTTCAATTTGGCTCCTGGTTTCAGTAGGTACTGGTCCAACATTTTAGGAAAGGCCTTACGTCTAGAGAGGCTTGTCCAGTTTGGAGAGGATTGTCAGTGCCCCCTTCACACACTGGTTGACCAGGTGGCTGACAGCACTAGAACAGGGGCTAGGTTCTAAGCCTCAGGAAATTTCTCTACTTTTCTCCAATCACAAGCTATATCTCCCTTTGTGATGAGTCCAAAGAATCACAAAACAACTTAGTCATCTGGAGACAGAGTGTGAGAACATGAGCCTGTGAGTGATACTTTATAAGCAAACCCTAAGAAACAATTGACATCACAAAGTCTGTATGAATCATGACATGAATTACATAAAACAGGTAGCAAATTGGTGTGTGAATAGAACAGTCAAGGCACAAGTGAAGATCTTCAGTTCAAATTTTCTTTAGTTAGCATTTCATGGTGCTATGTTCACATACACATAGAATTTTATTTCCCTCATGTTATCCACCACCTTCCCTTGTGCTCATTCACTTATTTATCTCTTCTTCTTTTTCTTTCATTTCCAGGGGGTAAGAGTATTTTACAAGTATACTTTCAACCAAGTATCTGCTCCCTGAGGCCACAAAATTGGGTAAAATTAAATTAAAACAATAATGATTTGTGACCCACTAAAATAGTAAAGACAATAGTTAATGTGGAGTGCTTGTGAAGATGATTATTCTAAAGCATGTGGACCAGGAATGCAAACAAAGATACAACTGTGAACAATGTGTAGAGAATCATAATTGAAGGCATATGTCCTTAAATAATTTACTATCATATGTTCTTCAATATTACCAAAGCTCTGAATGGAAAAACTAGACTGTTGAGCCACTGAATTTTTTCAAGTTACAAAAGACAACTGGATCATGGCTACTCTCCATCAAACCTGACCCCTCGTACATCATTCAGTTCTAGAAGAGAGAATAGGACAAAGTACACTCTGTGGTATACACGAAGAGGGAGATGAACATGAAAAGAAACTAGACGGAATTATTAGATTAATATTCAACTTTGCCCTTTCTGATGTCTAAATGTGGAGAAGTATTTGGAGATGGGAAATCTAGACAAAAGTTAATTGCCAGTAATACACAACAGCCTTACAATTTTAAAGTTTGGATATATTCTAAATTTAGAAATTAAAATATCTTAGAGTGAAAGATGATTTTAAACATCATAATTCATGAACTAATTGTAAATTTTATATGGTAATACTTAAAACATAGAGAATGGTCATGAATTAGAAAAATCAGCATCTTAGTTCAACCCTGTGAGACTTTTATTGTCAAGAAGTAAACAGTCACTTGTAACACCAACCATCCACTAGCTTTGTTTCTTAAATTAACTTCTCTCACTGACCTGGAATTTTGATGTGTTTCATATTAATAAAAATATATAAGAATAGAATAATTTTAGGAGAATAATAATATTACAGCTGTGGAAATGAGTATTAAAAATATTATTCTGTTGTCTAAGTTTTTAGTAATACCATGAATAATATACATAAAAGAAACTGTGTTTGATTAATTTGAGTACCTTACTGGGAATCTGCAGTTTATAAAGGACATCTTACTAAGCCAATGTTTCTATGATGATTATCTACTTATTTCAGTTTCATTAATTCCTTAAGAGTTTGACTTTCATACAGTTATTTTATCACATTCATGTCGAAGTTCTTCCAGGATCTAACTGACTTTGCGATTACTCAATGTTTTGCTGTTTTTATTATAACTCTTCAAGACCTATGTGTGCTGCCCAAATCTTCTTGCACTGTGATCTGCCATTAGAGAATGCTTAACCTCCTGGTTACTAAACTCTTAGAGAAAACCGACCCCTTCTTTCTCAGTAACTATTTGGCAACCCTCCTTTTTTAGGGATAGAATTTAATTTTCAACTCCTCTTTCCATCCTGAGAATTGGTCTGGGTTAGGACTGAATAGCTTGTATGCATGCTGTTACAACCTCTAGGTGTTCATCTGTGCAGCTGTACCTCTAGGTCCATAAGTTGCTTCCTTGCAGTCATCCTCCACATCCAACCCTCCCTTTCTTTCCAGCTCTCTTTGGAAATGATCCCTGAACCTTGGCGACTGGAGGTGCAGTGTAAAGGTTTTCGTTCCCTTATGACTGAACATTCTGTTGACTGTTATTCTATTCATCTCAGAGAGTTTTAGTTATCTGTTTTACCAACTATCTACTGTAAGATAGAGCTTCTTGAGTGATGGTGAAGAAATGTACAGATCTATGTGTATAACCATAAAGTCATCATAGGCCATATTAAATCTATGTACATTAAGGAGTGTCCTAGTATAAAGCTCGTTTTCCCATATAGGCAGTCTTTCTAGAAGTGTTTACTATATACTGCAGCTAAAATTGTCTTTGAAGAACATAGCTTATTTTATATTATTTATTTATTACATTTGTACATGGTATTCTTTATTGTGATTCTTGTGGAGATATCTGTAAACTAGCTAACAGTTGTGATGACAACTACAACACATGTGTTATATTATATTATATTATATTATATTATATTAT
>CABHPR010142791.1:2841-25863 GCA_902168415.1 Peromyscus melanophrys
CCCTCAAAAATTAAGCCTTCCTCTCTACACTAACAATCCCATGGAGGCAGGGATCATATGCTTTCACACACACACACACACACACACACACACACACACACACACACACACACACACACACACACACAGGCCAGTAGGGAGAAAGGATACCTGGTCTCTCTCTCTATTACTCCCTCTCCCTGAAGTGCTATCCTAGACCATAGACTGCCTACCTGAGGTTTATTTCTAGGTAGAAACACCATCCACTTTACCCCAAGGGCTGTATTCCATAGCTTATGTTCCCACCCGTGAATGAGAAGTTTTGTAACCTTGAAGCATACTGGCATAAGAAAGTAGACCAGAATTAAGACATAAGCCCTTTTACTGTGGGACAGGTGAGTCCAATCAGTGAGAGAAGGAACCATGACAGTCTTCCTGTTTATAACCCTGGCCTCTATCTATCTGTAATAATGACGATGAGATATATATATATATATATATATATATATATATATATATATATGGACTCTGAAGGGATCATCATTTGACTGACCATCTTCAGAGAAATCCATTTTTAATAGTTCTTTAAATCCTGCTTTAGATGCCTGAAATCAGAACCCACAGAAAGGTTGTATGGGCTTGAGGAAAGATACGCTGACTGAGTCTTCCAGGAGAGCAAGCCCTATTCCTGCCTGACCAACCACAGGGATCATCTAATTACCTGATTAAAAAGCTTCTTGCCAGAATCTTTGAGTCTCTGGATGCAGAGATACATGTTTATAACTACCCTGGTGAGTCTTAACATCAGACAGAGCTCAGAAAACACATATGTAAACTATTCCAAGGGAGCTTAAACCTGACTCACACTAAAATTCCCTCAGAGAGTGTAAAATTCTGCCAGAGCCCAGCAACACCAAACCTATCTCAGGAATGAGAAAAGATCCCAATGTAGTTCAAAAGAACTACTTGTTCCTACCATAAGGTTGCAGAGAGGTTTTAAATAAAATCATACAGACAAAAAATTAACATAGCACCAGAGTCATTTTAAACATCTAACATACATGATCATTATGTCATGTAGCAACGATAAAATAAAATGGTCATAAATGGAGCTCCAGGAGAGGTGGTGGATTAGAAGTTACACAGGTGATATTGGACAGAAAGTGGAGATTATAAAAACCAATACAGAAATAAGAGGAAGAGATAAATAAAATAAAAATAAGCCCTGATGGGATTTTTTTTTCCAGTAGAGTAGCCCAGTTGGCATGCAGATGCAGCAAACTGCTCACACTGAGCTGGATCCAGCTGTACCTTCTAAGGAGGTAAATTCCCTGGGCACTGGGAGAGCAGGAATGCCTATGAACATCCTGTAATGAAACCCATTGCGTGTATACTAATTTAAAAAGGGATGTTAGGGATGGGGAAATAGCTCAGGTAGTAATGTGATTCACTTGCAAGTATGAGGTCTGTGTTCAATCCCCAGAAACCGTGTAAAGAAGGCAGGAAGAGCTGACTAGTCTACAATCTAGCATCAGGGAAGCTGAGACAACAATCTCTGGGACTCATTGACTTGTCAGCCTGACCTACATGGCAATTTTCAAGTCAGTAAGAGACCAATCTCAAAAAATTGTGCTAGGACCTGAGGGACAACATCTAAGGTTGTCATCTGCCCTCAAACACGTGAGAACATGCTTAAATGTGAACCCCTACACACATGAGTGCATGCACATATGTATGCATGAACATACATATATACAAATCTAAGTTTTTGAATTTTCTTAATTCAAATACACAGTAAGTTAAGGAGAAGAATGTGGCAAATACACATATGGTCATTTCTTAGAATGCTATAAAAAAAATTTTATATTTTTAACAAAAAGAAGGAAGGCCATAATGTAAGTTCCCTGTCCCTATTTTTTTCTCATCTTAGAGACAACCACTTGACTGAAATTTTTCCATACTTATTCTGTTTAGATTTTACCATCTTGACACAAACTAGACTTACCTGGGAAGAGGGAATCTTAAATGAAGAATTGCTGCCTTCAGATTGGCCTTTAGGCATGAATGTGGTGCATTTTTTTTATTAATGATTGATGTGGGAGGGCCCAGCCTACTATGAGCATGTTCACCCCATGTCAGATTGTCCTGAGCCATATAAGAAAGGAGAATGAGAAAGCCATGGAGAGCAAGTCAGGAAACAGCATTGCTCCATGATTTCTGCTTCAGTTCCTGCCTCCAGGTTCCTACCTTGAGTTATTGCCTTGGCTTCAATTGATGATGGACTTTAAGATGGAATAAATTATTTACTCTTCAAATTGTTTTTGGTTATGGTGTTTATTACAGCAACATAAAGCAAGCTAGAAAACTGTGACCAGAGAGTGGAGTATTTCTCTAACAGACCTGGATGAGTTGTTTGGGGGAGGATTGTGGAAGAGTTTGGAACTTTGGCCTGGATAATGCATTCAGTACTCAGGCGTAATGGGCTATTCTGTGGGAGCTTGAAAGATAAGAGGAGCATTGAGAGAAATACAGACCCGTATTGTAAAGGCCTGGCTTGTAAAGTTTCAGAAGGAAGCAAACACTATCAGGGAAATTCATGTCATATATTTGAATTGAAAATGTGTGGATTCTGATTAGCTGGAACTGAAGCATCAACAGTGATTACCTCATCACTGAAGGAAACTGCTTTCCTGGGACAATGGATGAGGCTGGAACAATTGATGCTGGTTACCTGTGGCTGAAGAATCAGCTATAAGAATAGACCAGCCTCACTGAGGTGAACTCTCCTGGGAAGTATTTCATCAGGGTCAGCACACTGAAGCTGTGGTCCAGAGAGGGCCAAATCTGCATCTCAAGCTGACCATCAAACTTGGTAATGTGTAAGAGTCTCCCATGTGATACTGACCTTGATAGAGGAAAGCTGCAGGACTGAAGGCATCATAGAGCAACTGAGGCTTGGCACTGTGAGCAACCTGGAGAGGCCATTGTGGAAGGTGTATCCTTGGTTGCGGCCGACACTCCAGTATACTGGAAATGCCGGGGCTGTGGGAATGTCACCGCAGTGGAGATCTTGATACATATCTGCCTGTGCAATGGAGTGAGGATTTCTTTCCAGTATGTTCCCAGAGTCTTTGGGTATAAAAATCTTCCTCTCCACATACATTGGCATGCTTCTTTGAAGTGTCTAATGAGGTCCCATCCCTACGTCTCCAGGAGATGCTATTTTCTTACATTCTTGGCAACTTTGGGGATTATTAGACAGCAACAGTGAATAAAAGAATAAAAGCATTCTTAGGGCCAGGAGCATGGCTCATTAGGTAAATGTCTGCTACCCAAGCATGAGAAACTGAATTCAGACTTACAGCACCCATATGAAAGAGCCAGGTGTGCTCATGCACATCTGTACTCCCAGACTGGGGAAGGAGAAGACAGAGACACCTAGGTCCCCAGAGTTCGTATGATAGCAATTCTAGCCAATTGGTAAGCACCAGTTTTAGTGAGAGACATTGCCCCAAAAGATGAGGTGTGAAACAATCTAGAAAGACAAGTAATATGATTTCTGAATTTCACACACATGCATACACACAATTGATTTAATTTCTCAAAAAGAAAGATTCTAATTGATCCAATTATGAAAACCATATAGAGAAATTTGGATGATTTACAGAACCATCCACCATGAGAACTGAGAAACTGGATTCAGTGTTGGTTAGTTACATACGGCATCCAAACTCCAGTCTTCTGAGGAAACCATTACCAGGTATCATCCACTCCAAGTACTGATGACTGTATCTATACCAACTAGCACTTCTTTCTTTCTTTTTATTAAGAGATTTTCTACTCATTTTACATATCAATCACAGATTCCCCTGTCCTCCCTCCTCCCACCCCCCAGCCTTCCCCACCAACCAACCCCCCATCCCCACCTCCTCCAAGGCAAGGTCTCCCCTGGGGAGTCAGCAGAGCCTGGTACATTCAGCTGAGGCAGGCCCAAGCCCCTCCCCCCTGCACCAAGGCTGAGCAAAGTGTCTCACCATAGGTACTAGGTTCCAAAAAGCCAGCTCATGCACTAAGGACAGGTCCCGGTCTCACTGCCTGGGGGCCCCCTAAACAGTTCAAGCTAAACAACTGTCTCACTTATCCAGAGGGCCTAGTCCAGTTCCATGGGGACTCCTCAGCTATTGGTTCACAGTTCATGTGTTTCCACTAGTTTGGCTACCAACTAGCACTTCTAACACTGCCTGCCTCATCATGACCTTGCTTCTGTGGATGTAGCATTCTTGTGTTCTCGCCACCATTGCTACCTCTTGAAAGAGTTACTTTGAACAGCATCTGATTGGTAGAGCCCAAGTCCTATGTTCAAGCTATCGCTGTAAGGGGACCTCAGACAAGAATCATCTGGCATTTGGGAGTACCTATTGCTCTTAATTTTATATTCATGCACGTGTGTATATTTATGTCTGTGTTTGCATGCACATGTATGCCAGAGTGCATGTGTGGAGGTCAGAGGACAACCTTAGGTGTTGTGCCCCACCTTCTATCCTTGTTTAATATAGGGAGTGTTTTTTTGTGGTTCACCACTATGCATGCCAGACTAGCTGGACTATAAATTCCTGGGGATTCTCCTATCTGTACCTCCCATCTCACCTTTTGAGCACTGAAATCACAGATGCATGTGACTAAACCTGGCTTTATATAGATTATGGGGATTTGAACTCGGATCTTCACACTTGTGTGCAAGTGTCATCTGCCCACACATATTTGGTTCTTAGAGGAGTCTAGGTCTATATCTCAGAGGTGGGTAATTCCCTCACCATAGAAAATAGATATGGATAATAGCTGAACAAGACTGATAAACATCCAGCAAACTAACACTATATTGAATATGAAAAAAAAAGATATTGCTGTTGAGCAGGTTTACATTTCCTTATTACTATGAAAGTCGAAAAACCTTTCTTATATTTATATTGCTCATCTGGGCTTTCTCTTATGGAACACATTGCTCATTCATTTTGTCCATGTTTTTCACTGAGTTGTTTGCTATTTCCTGTTGATTTATATTTTTATATTCTAGATAATTATCTTTTGTCAGTTATATATATGAAAAATACCTCCTGTTGTGTTGCATGCATTTTAGTATCTTTGTTGTACAGAATTTATAAATTTTAATATTGTTGAATTTACTAGTAAATTTGCTTAAGATTTATATCTTGATTTGGGGGGGATTCTGCTTAAGAAACTTTTTTATAAGATAAGATCACCTAAAGTTAGGTGATATTATCCTGAAAAGTTATACTAAACTTGATTTTAAGATTAAGTCTCTAATTCATCTGGACTTTATTTGTGCACATGGGGAACAGCAGGGATTTAAATTCGTATAAATATATATTCTTCCTATGTACAGCCAACTTCTATTCCCCTCTGACTTATTATAGCACCTCACTATGATCCTGTGATACTATATTTA
Organism: Peromyscus melanophrys; assembly: GCA_902168415.1. Taxonomy (NCBI): domain Eukaryota; kingdom Metazoa; phylum Chordata; class Mammalia; order Rodentia; family Cricetidae; genus Peromyscus; species Peromyscus melanophrys. The sequence continues at coordinate 8,288 of CABHPR010142791.1, forward strand.
TTTTGTCACTATACTAGACAACTATGAATCCTCTGTGTTGTCAAATATGGTAGCCATGAATCATAGGTGATGATTTGAACTTAAATTGATTAAAGTCAGGCTGGGGAGGTAGCTCAGTGGTAAAACACTGGCCTAAATTTAGTTAAGATCATCAGCAAAGCAGCATGCCAAGTGTTCCGAACCCACACATGGCCAGTTGCTTCCGTGTTAAAAAGTGTGAGACTGAATATTTCCGTCATCACAGGATATCCTCTGGGGGACAGGCTACGGTGTTTGTCACTTTAGTCAACTCTGGCCCTACAATTCCCTTAGAAAATTTATCATGCTTTGTAAGTATTTGGACTGTAAAATCAAAACCCCCTGAAAATTGCTGCTGCGTTTTATGCTTCACACTTGGGTTGATAAATGTTAGATTTAATGTAGTTCAAAATGAATTCCAAATCAATTTCAATTGTTTGTATGCAGATTCTCATGTGAATTCGGCTTAGGATTTAGTGGAATTCATGGATTGTAATCTGAAGAATTTGCATTTCTATGAATTCACATGTCTTCCCATTCATGACCATGGTGTATCTCAGAGCTTACATGGGTTTTTAATGCCCTTCAATGAAGGTTTATAATTTTCTTTGTATCTCCTTGCAAGTGTTTTATCGTATTTATTCCTTATTACTTAACAGTTGTCATAGCTATTCTGAGATGCATTATCTTATTGGTGTAGAACTGTTCATTGTCTATTGATCGTACAACTTCAGTTCTATGCCCATTATAACTTTCACTACATTCTCATATTTTATATGAATAAGCATTCATACATCTGCAAATAGTAAAATATTACTTTCTTCCTAGTCCTGATACCCTATTTCTTCATGCTGCCATTTAACTGAGGCATCAGTATATGTGGTATATGACTAATAAGGAATGGTCTCCTGGACTTGTCTCACATGTAAAGTTCTCTCCTCCCCACCCCCTTCTCTCCCTGTCCATCTCTGTGGGGGTGTGCACGAGGAGTATGAGCTAGGAGCATGTTTTGGGGTCTACAGGTATGCATGACCACGTATGTACTGTGTGTAGAAAGAAGACATCAGCCTTAGCTGTTGTTCTTCCTCGGGAGCTGGGTTTGTTTGTTTTTGTTTCGTTTTGTTTTGAGAAGTGTCTTTTGCTGTGTCTTGGGGTTCACTGGTAGGCTGCTGGGGATCTCTGGTAGGCTGCTGGGGCTTGCTGATAGGCTGATGGATGGTCACCATGCATCGGGATCCCCCTGTCTCCACTGAGATCAGAAACACATGCTTGTAGTCTGACCTTTTGCGTGGCTTCTGGTGCTAGAATTCCAGTTCTTATCTTGCACAGTAAGCACTTCTCATGGTGAAAAGGAACTTTTCTGTTTATTTTTAAGATAATAATTCAATTTCATTTCTCCCTTCTCTTTCCTCCCTCCAATACCCCCCATACCCTTCCCTGCTCTCTTTAAAATCCATGACCTCTATTTTTTGTAATCAATTGCTAAGCACATCAATTGGTTGTTGAGTGCCAAAGGGTCAGCCCTGAAAATATACACTCAAGTAAGATTATACAGACTCAACTGGTTATATTTAGGAATGTCTATACACATACATATATTCTTAAAAGAACTTCTAAGAAATTTCAGACCTTAGAGGCTAAGGTGATAGTTTAGTTGGCAAATGCTTGCCCTGTTGACAGGGGCCACATTCTCTTCCCTCCTCTCCAGGGCCACAGTGAGTCACCTCTTCCCGAACTCTTCACTGTGACCTGGGAATTTTCACAGTGAGGTGTAGAGTATCCCTTTTGTTCTAAGGGTTGTTTTGCTGTTTTTGCTTTTTAGCTAGTTTGCATTGGAAAAGAAAGTAGGGGAAGAAATAAGGCCCTAAAACTTCTAAAGCTGGTATGGATATGGACCTCTTATCAAAGATGGTAGGTAACCAGTGACCCTGTTCATGTACTAAGAGCCACCTTTATTCCTGGGGAAAAGAGGCATGCAACCTCTCCTCTTTTCATTCACAAAGTCATCATCCTCACTGATAATAGAAAAAGGGCATCAGGGAGCAGACATAGGAAAGCGGGATGAAAAGGTAGGAATGTGCCTCTTGAGTCCTCCAACTTGAATTACCAGTTGTCTCTGGCCCCCTACACATTTTGTACATTTTTATATGTGTCTGGCACATTAAAGATTCCTTCTTGCCAGCTCTCTCATGGAAGAGCAGCAAGCCAACCATATGGAATGATGCTCAAAAATCGTCCAGGGTTGAAATAAAGAGAGGTTGACTAAAGGAAGACTGTCGCTTCTCTTGTTCGTAAGCCGCATGACTCCACCCTGTCGCTCCAGCCACTAGGGTTAGAGGGTGCTAGGGAAAGTCTTTTATGGAAACCCACAGCAGCCACCAGTTTCTGAAGAGCCTTGCTCAGCCATGTCTGCAAATAATTAAGCATTGCATTTTTGCACCAAGTTTTATTCTTGACAAGAAAGTGTTGGAATCTCCAGTGCTGAAGTGTCAGCTCTGGGGCTTTGTCACTGTGAGACTGTGACTGTCTGGCTGGAATGTGGGATCCCACCAAAGTGCCTTCCCAGAGAAGTGCAAATTAGAGCCAGACATGAGTCTTGGGCTCTTTGCATTTCCAAAGATGGTTTGAGTTTGTCCTTGGACTCAAAATGGCTTTTTGGTTTCAAACTAAACTTATTTTAGGTCTTCAACTTCCAATCCTCCTGTCTAACACTATTTTCTAGATCATTTTGGTCTGACCTCCCAAAGGTCAGGAATGTCTATCTTGTGACATATCCACTTGGACAGTGCCCTCATGGGCACAGGCTATACACAAACTCAGTCTTTCTCATGGAATAGACGGGAAACATCATTGCATTTTCTTGGGTGAAAAAGAGAGTTTGTTCCCTCTAGGGTTAATTTTGAAGGATGCATAAATCACTCAGCTCTGAAGGAAATGTGCTAAGGTTCTAAATATCCTTAGCTGGTCCTATTATTTTAACTACTAAAAACAATCTCAACTGCCCCTTGGGAGATGTAGATACTTGACTAAAGGGCAATGAACGAAGCAGCCCTTATGTGTCTGGTGTCTGGTGAGCTTATCTGGAAAGATATGGTCCTCCATTTGGAAAACACCCATCCACAATGGAGGGAGAAATAAAAATAAAGGGCCTCTTATAAAATTATTACCTTGTCATTTAAGTCAACAGCAGCGATGCCATGATAGAAACCAGCAGTTGTACCACATTGTTTTATCACTCTAATTACATCAAGAACACAGTAACTGTCTGGCAGAGATAAGATTAAAGAAGGCAGAGCCCTTCTGAAATTTCCAATAGACAGCACCTGGATTTATGGACTGAATTTGTGTTTGGACATTAAGTTCAATTACTTTGCTTCAGCACTGAAGAGTTCTGTCGCCAGAGAAATATCACGTAGTTGATCCCTCATCATTGCAGTCCTTCCCCCCACACACACCCTCCCGCATCGATCCATCCACACAGGCAGGTCTCACTGTCCAGAGCAGGAGCTGTCTGTTTGCTTTCTTCCTCTACCTACTTCTCTGTTTTGTTTTTTAATCTCCCCCAGAGTCTGAGAAAAGCAAACCTCTTGGCTAACGGAGCAGTGTGGGACCAACAAGTAACACACTCCCAGGATGTCAGTAGTAAAGGTGTCATGTCAAATCACCGGATCTAGCTCTTTCTCTCTACAGTGGCGGCAACTGAGGCCGAATGAATGGCTGTTCAAGGGTTTACCACTGGAACACCAAGCAGAGCCAAGAGTTCCAGTGCCCTGGGGAAATACAAGACTCACTTCCATCTCATGCTAACCCTGTGTCTCCCTTTGCATAGAGCAGCCAACCATACACCAGGATGTGTTTGTTTTTAAACAATAGGTGCTTAAGAAGTATGAGAATTTAACTTCCTTCTCTTCTCCTCTCGCCCCCTTCAGAGGAGCTTTCTCTATTCCCTCTTTTGTTTGTTTTTTGTTTGTTTGTTTGTTTTTTTCCTTTCACTTTCTTGAGGTGGAGAATGGATGATTAATAGATAAGGGCTACAGTTGTTGCTTTCTCCCTCCCTAATAAAACTGCAAAGAGCAAAATCAGTTTGGGAACTGTGCACATGACCCTCTGTAGGGCTTCCCCAACCTGTCTATGTAACTGAATCATCTGAAGAATCTTTTTTATTTAGGTAATTCAGTTGTATCTTAAGAACTTTTAAAAACACAGATTGTTGCCCCTCCCCCTTGACTGAATAATCATAATTCATAGAACTGGAATTAGTATTTAACTTGAGTCTAGTAGAACTATTACTGGCCAATTCAACACAGAGGAAAAGACCACATTTTGGAAACTGGAGTTTGAGATAAATAAGACAGAGAATAAATAGAATAATAGTTTGAAAATTTCCTAAGGCTGGGAAGATAGTTCAGTTGATAACATATTTGATTTGTAAGCTTGAGAACCTGCGTTTGATCCCCAGAATCCACATATAAAAAACAGACACAGTGGCATGTGCTTGCAATCCCAGCTCTGATTAGTAAAAGGCAGGTAGTTCCCTGGGGCTCAATGGCTACAACCTAGCTGCTGAGTCCCGAGCCAGTGAGAGAACCAATCTCAAAAAATATGGTGGATAATGCTTGAGTAACCAAACCTGAGGTTGTCTTCTGGGCCTCCAAACATATGGCCACACATTTTCACATGGTTCCTGTCCTTAATACAGATGAACATACATACATACATGCTCATAAATAGACACACAAGTACCTTAATACACATGAACATGCATACATATATGCTTATAAATATATACACATGCACATAAATATACACACAAGTACTTAATACACAAGTACCTTAATACACATGAACATACATACACACATGCTCATAAATATACACATATGTTCATATATATACACAGGCCCCCATATAAAAAATGTTCAGATCTGGTTCAAATACCTCAACGTGTTTCTGTTAAGTTACTTAGCCTCTCTTATATTTGGTTAGTCTATATAAAACTGGTCTTTTATGTATTATAATTATTACATAATGTATATATACTTCAAATCTACGCAAAACGCACATGTAACACATGCTCAACATCTGGCAACAGCATGTACCCAGGACACCCTAGATCTTTAGGCTCATACCACACAGCTGTTCCCCTGATTTCTTCCTATATGCTCATAGCTCACACCCTTGGTCACCTTTGTGTGGGCACTAAACTGTAAGAGCCCATCTCTCTAGGAGTGTCTGCTGCTAGTGAAATCATATACCCATAGGATATTCATGAATCTGACCTCGAAAGTGGGATCTTTGTGAATCACCTGGGAGGTACCTGTAATTTCCTGTTCTGTTCTGTAAATACTTAAGCTACTGTAAACAGCCAGGATCCTCTACACCATGGCTGGATTCTGCTGTGACTGGCCTTGGCACAGGGGTAGCACGGCTGGGATTTTGTTTATTTGGCAGGTTGGGAAAATAGAAAAGGAAACCAGAAGTGAAAAGTGATCTTTGGTCCCAGCAGGAAAAGCTCTGCAGAGCCTCTGTGTCTTCTTGGCAACATCCATCTTCTCCCCACCCAAGGATTCCTTCCCCCACCTAGCCTTCATGAAGAATGTGTGAAAGGGGACTCTAGTCACTCATGATTCTATCCTTAATTCATCATAGTTTGTCTCCTGCATTCATTAAGGTCACCAACAGCCTTCTAATCAAAAATCGGATGGCTTTGCTATGATTTCCTCAACATAAATGTGTTTCCTAGCCCTAACAAGAAATTGTACATTCCTTTTCTAAATCAACTTAGATTTAGAAATCATAAGCAAACCATTCTATAAGGCTTATAACATGTCAGACCGTATTCCAAGTGGTTCTCAAATGTTAACTTATTTTTTTCCACATCACAGCCCTATGAGGTAATCCCACTTAATGAGGATACAAAGGAACAGAGAGATTAAATAACTTTCTCATGGTTACATGCCTTGTGAAGTGGCAGAGTTGAAAGTCAACCCTAGATATTAAATAATGTTGCACTGACCAAAATGGTAATGTCAACTCTAAACTCACATCTGCCAGGGTTAGAGAGACGAGCTGGCTAGCTGCCTATTGAATTATTGTATCCCTTTTCCTCTTCCACCGGCTCATGAAAGAATTCCTGGACTTGTGTATCTAAAGAATGAGAATGACATCAAGTAATTACTTCATAACTTTCCCTGTCATTTGTTTGCTTTGTTGCTATACAACGCCATTAGCAATAAGTTTATCCAACATAAACAGGAAGCAAGAGACTACTGTTTAATGGCAGCATCAAAGGTGCCCTTCACAACTCTCTGCAGGCTTCAAGGTTCCAGCCCTGTCATGGAGTCTTCACAGAGTTGCAGAAACACTTCTCATCTCTAGTGCTACAGGTCACCAAGCATCAGGTCACTGTCACTCGCCAACTCGCCTTCTCTGTTCTTTCAACTGCAAAAGGCCTAAGACCTCAGAGTAGGATGGTCACCTTGTCCTGTCTTTCCTGGTTTTCGCCACTGAAGCCCCAACATTAAGAAACCTTTTTGTTCTCCTAAAGCTGGGACAATTAGTCACTCAACACTAAGAGTCAACCTGAGACTTGATCCTCCTTCAAGAAGTACAAATGTCCTCACTATTACATAGAAACATTTCCTGCTTGTTAAAGTGTGTCTCTTTGAAGGTGACACCAGACAGACTGAGCCACATAGAAACAAGACCTTTATTTCGGTGTCATTCCACACTGTCACTGTCACCAAGTTCCTCCACTTCAGTTCTTGTTCACTTACTATTCAAACTCCAGATCCTCTCCTCCCACCCCCCAACACATGTAGATCTTTCCCTGAATACTCAGTTTGAACACACAGACATACACACACACACACACACACACACACACACACACATATGCATACACATACATATACATGAATGACACATGTACTCACTATGTAGTCAGACTGGCCTGGAGCACACAATCCCTTTACCTAGGCTTCCTGAGTGCTGAGATTAGAGCAATGCACCACAATGCCTAGCTTGATAATATTCTCAAGACTCAATCTCCTCAATGTGTCAAAAGGGCAAGCTTAAGAGGATAATGTGAGAACCAATCAATGTAAAGACTGTGACAATTTTAACAACAACAACAAAAAGTCTTGGATCATTGTTTTCAATGAATTGAAAAATAAAACAGAAAGAGGGTGAAGAGAAGAAAGTGAGGGGTGAAGAGAAGAAAGTGATGACTAAAAGGCTTGCATGGGGCAGCTGTGCATACATATTGCCCTTCTCAGTTTGGGAATTAGGTAGATCTTCAGTAAACATTAGGACCCTTCTGTTTGCTGTGGGTCCTCACTCAAGACTTGCTGACTCTCTGCTGTACTCATTCAATCAATAACTGAATTGATGAATACTTGACCTGGAATTCTATTTCAGGCTGTATCCTGAGTAAGCAGATCTAGACTCCTTTTGGTCTCCCACAGCCTTTCCTTTTGTTGTCTGTTGATCTTTTGACCTTACTCCATGAAACCTGAAGACTCAAGATTTCTAGTGTTCTCCCTTGAGACCTACTGAAAGCTTTACTTCTTGGCACTTTGGGTTAGAGAGTAAGTGATGCTGGTGTCTGTCACTGCCAAGTGATCAGAGGACTCTCTAGACAGCATCCTTCACTCCCAAGCTTCAAGGTCACTCCAGTGTCATAGGATAGGGTACAAATATTGAGGAAAGAAGGCCAGGCATCTGACCAAGTTCTCAGGGAACTAATACTGAAAGAAATGAGCAACCCATGAAACAGGACACAGCCCATGCTTGTGATGCTTAAGAAATAAATGTGGAGACAGAGGTGGCCACATTCTGTGCATATGCAGACAAAAAGAGTGATCTCTGCCCAACACTCAGGCCCCCAATGTCATCCCTTCTACCATTGATTCTGTGCATATTTACTGCGTCCTCAAGCTCCTGTAGTGGCAAGTAAAGTTCTCTCTAGCTGCTTCTACAATGCCAAACCACAATCACCACTCACTCTCTGCCCTCAAATACTGTGCTGCTTGGCTTACTTCTTGTCCTTTAAAACATTGTTTTTTCTTTTGAGAGAACTTTAGAATAACAAAAAGTTTCCCCAAACTAATATAGACAATTTATCTTTGTTCTTGACATAAAATCTCCAAATTTTAATTTTTTAATATATTTATCATAATCTTTTTCTGTGTATACCTACACATAGTCTAAAGCACTTTAATTTGAAAAAGTAAGGTCCTCTGTATCTAAATACTTCTTTGTGTGTGTCATAAAAGCAAGAGCATTTTCATCTACAATTTTAGTGTGATCCTCAAAACAGCAAAAGAACATTAATGGAGTGTTATTATCTAATTTACAGACTAGTCAGAACTTAACCATTGTTCCACTTCTACCTTTTGAAGCAAAAGGAAAATATGAGAATCTAATAGACTCTCTAGATTCTTGTCCCCCACATTATTGCTTTCATTGTTATGTGCCCCCTTTTAAATCTGCTTTGATCTGAAATTGTCCCTCAAGGTATTTCCTTTTAACTAACATTTCCTTGTGCTTTGGTTGAAGTCCTACATTTCTGGTAGAATAGCTCAGATGCAATGCTGTGTTCTTGGTCTAACCCACCTGAACATGACTGAAAATTATTTATTCTCAACCTGTGATACTAATTTCGATTATTGGATTAAGATAGTGTCTGTTAGCTTTCTCTGCTATGAAGGTATGAATTTTTTGTAATTTATAAGCACTTTATGAGGTCTATAATTTATAAGTGCTTTCTGAAGAGGTACTCTAAGACTATGTAGATATCCTGTTTCTCATCAAAGTTCCCCTCATTAAATTTAGCATCCATTAATGTCAAAAAAATAAGACTGCAGTAGTTGCCAGATAATAATTTTCTATTTCATCACTATCTGTTTATTTAAGTAGAAAACTCTAACATGGGAAAAGGGAACATTTCTTGTGTGTGTGTGTGTGTATGTGTGTGTGTGTGTGTGTGTGTGTGTGTGTGTGTGTGTGTGTGTGTATGGGGTTGTGAGTGCATGTATACATATTTATATTCACCTGTATGGGTTTTCCTATCACTGTTATGAAAAATTACTATGAATTCAGTGGCTTAACACAATATTTATTTATTTATTTATTTATTTATTTATTTATAATTTTTAAAATTTTTTATTTAAAAGGTTTTTTCCCATTTTACATACCAACCACAGTTTCCCTCCCTCCCCTCCTCTTATGCCCCCCAACTTCCCCCAAAGAAGTCTGGTATATCAAGTTGAGGCAAGACCAAGCCTCTCCTCCCTGCACCAAGGCTGAGAAAGGTTTCCCACCATAGGGAATGAGCTCCAAGAAGCCAGTTCATGTACTAGGTATAAATTCTGGTCCCACTGCTAGGGGCCCCACAAACTACCCAAGCCACACAACTGTCACCCACATTCAGAAGGCCTAGTTCTGTCTTGTGCAGGTTCCCCAGCTGTCAGTCCAGAGTCCACAAACTCTCACTAGCTCAGGTCAGCTGTCTCTGTGGGTTTCCCCATCATGATATTGACCCTTCTTCTCTTATAATCCCTCCTCTCTCTCTTTGACTGGACTCCAGGAGCTCAGCCCAGTGCTTAGTTGTGGATTTCTGAATCTGCTTCCATCAGTTACTGGATGAAGGTTCTATGATGACAATTAGGGTAGTCCTCAATCTGATAACAGGGGAAGGCCAGTTCAGGCACCCTCTCCACTATTGCTAGGATTCTTTGCTGGGGTCATACTTGTGAATTCCTGAGAATTTCCCTAGCACCAGGTTTCTCACTAACCCCATAATGGCTCCCTCTATCAAGATATCTCTTTCCTTGCTCTCTCTCTGTTCCTCCCCCAAGTCAACCATCTCTTTCCCTCATGTTCTCATTTCCCATCTCCCCACCCCCAAGAATGCTCCCACTTTACCCAGAAGAACTTATCTCTTTCCCTTTCCTAGGGTGATCCATGCATGTCCCTCTTAGGGTCCTCCTAGCTTCTCTGGGGTTGTGGATTGTATCTTGGTTATCATTTGCTTTATATCTAATATCCACTTATGAGTGAGTACATACCATGTTTGTCTTTCTGGGACTGGCTTACCTCTGGGTTACCTCACTGGGGATGATATTTTTAGCTCTATCCATTTGCCTGCAAATTTCATGCTGTCATTGTTTTTGTTGTTGTTGTTGTTGTTGTTGTTGTTGTTTTGTTTTGTTTTGTTTTGTTTTGTTTTTCCTTACCACTGAGTTATATTCCATTGTGTAAATGTACCACATTTTCTTTATCCATTCTTTGGTTGAGAGGCATCTAGGTTGTTTCCAGCTTCTGGCTATTACGAATAATATTGCTATGAACATAGTTGAGCAAGTGTCCTTGTGGTATGATTGAGCATCCTTTGGGTATATTCCCAAGAGTGGTATTGCTGGGTCTTGAGGTAGATCGATTCCCAGTTTTCTGAGAACCGCCATATTGATCTCCAAAGTGGATGTACATGTTTGTACTCCCTCCAGCAATGGAGGAGTGTTCCCCTTGCTCCACATCCTCTACAGCATAAGCTGTCATTAGTTAACACAGTATTTACATGTGATCTGAAAGTTCTGAAGGTCAGAAGTATGCAACAAGTCTTGGAGAGCTAAGATCAAGAAGTCAGCAGACTGTTCCTTCGGGAGATAATGAGGAGAGAATCCATTCCTTGTACTTTTAACTCCCAGGTCCTGTCAATATGCCTTGGCTGGTGGCCCATTCCAACTGGCCTCCACTTTCTTTCATCTTTGACTCTTTTGCTTCAGCTCTCTGGGTTCCCTCTTTCATTCATAAGAAGACCTATGATAAGACAATACACACCCAGACAAACCAAGAAAAGCTCTCCACTGAAGCTCAACTTAACCACATCTGCAAAACCCTTTGTTATTGGTAACACAGGAACAGATTTTAAGGATTAGGACACAGATATTTGTAGGGAACCATTATTTTTCTTGCAGCAATTAGCATCAATTTATGAATTCTTCTATTCTATGGATTATAATCTATTCCATAAAACGTTTTACTTTTCAAATTGTATAAAATGTTCCTGGTAAGAAAACTCCTGGATTTGGCTTCTACTGCTGTGTCCTTTTGACTTCTCCTAGAATAAGACATTTCCTGAGAATTTCTGGTTGGGAGTGTTTGTTTGTTTTCTTTCTTTCTCTTTCTTCCTTCCTTCTTTTCTTTCTTTCTTTCTTTCTTTCTTTCTTTCTTTCTTTCTTTCTTCCTTTCTCTCTTTCTCTCTTTCTCTCTTTCTCTCTTTCTCTCTTTCTTTGTGAGACAGAGTCCCAGCTTGTAGGCCAAGATGGCCTTGGACTTGAACTGTGGATCCTCTTGCTTCCAAGTTCTAAGATGAAAATATTGAACTGCTCTATCATATTCTGCTTGGTTGTATTTGAAGAATATTGCTTAGAAGCTGAATTTAGGTCTTTTGTTTTTTCACTGATATACTGTTGGCCTATACAAAGCTAAGACATATATAATATTACATATATATAATTGATGTTAATACATGTACTAAACTGCTAGCCTATCATCTATCTACTATCTATCTCAGTGTGCACCTATGTAAGACAGAAGCTGTGATATTCTGTATAATCTAACAGGTTGAGTTCATTCCTGCCTTCTTTGTTTCCACATAGGTAACTCACTTCTCTGACACTGGGAACTCTAGTTCTCATTGTGGTCAATATATTTTACATATTTGTAAGTTCCCCAAGCACATTTAGAGTAGTTTTTGGAATTGTGAGCTCTGTGTAAACAAATCAACTAGCTTCATTATCTGTTTATACTTCTTTTTTGTTTTTAGCCTGGGGGAACATATAGTCAAACTACAGCATCAAAAGTTACCTAGGTTAATTCCCCCATCTTTGTGTTCCATGTCATTCCCCCCAACCGCCATGCCTTCTAAATCTTATTTATCTCAATAGGAATGACCCTTTGACTTCTCCAGGAAAATGTTGATGAAACCCTGTGAATCAGCTGGGAAGACTTCCATTGGAGTCAGTCTGTGTGACAGCTAGCTGCCTTGTGACATTTTCCATGTTGCCTCCAATTGTTGGCTTTTCTCTGGCTTCCCCCAGCAGAATGAGAGTAGGGGAGGTGTGAGAGTGAGTTCTTGCCATTCTAATCTTCCATAGAGCCTTCCAGACAAAGAATATAAATCTTTGTGGAAATCAATGAAAACAGCCCTCTGGTTAGAAAAAAAATGCCATGGATGATTAAAGGGACGAGGAAAAAGAAGCTGAAGCAATACAGTCATATTCCTTACAATTCTAGCTTTTTTTGTGTTCAATAACAGTGATATTTGATTTATGTGTCTCTAATGTCTAGGGTTCGTATTTGATCTTCACAACATCCATTGAGCAGAGAGAGGTGGGTATTAGTGCTATCATCTTTAAAAAAGAGAAAATTGAGATCCAGAGAGATTAAATAACAGGCTTGAGTACCCTGCTTACAATGAAAGCAGAATAAGAATCTCTTATTAGGAAAAAAAAATTCCCTTTAATTTAAGACATACTACTATAATAAACTTAATAATCCAGGGATATACAAATAAAATTTAGCTATCTCCCCCCACCCTTTTACATATGCCAACAATGTAAACAATTCAATCTACTTCTACATCTTTATCTTTCAGAAACATGCTAAGTCTTACAACCTCAAGATTCTAAGAGTAAAAGGTGTTTGGTCCACAACAGAAAGAAGAAATAAAACAAAGACATCATAAAGTCAGTCTATCATGCAAATGCACTGTAAACTCCCAAGCCTCAGCGAGGTGGACTTTCAGAATACCATCATTGCAGAGAGGAAGGTTTTATGCCTACTAAGTCCCCATAGCCCCTAGGGACCTGGGATAGATTTTAAGCCAAACTCAGTAGGGGATACCTAGGGTATCTGTTGGACATTTGTAGATGAGACCAGCATTGAGTCAGTAAACTCAGCACAGCAGATTTCTCTCTTCAGTGTGGATGAGTATCATTTAATCCACTGAGGACCTGAACAGAACAAAGGGAACAATGGAAGAAGGAGTATCAGTCACTCTTGCCTCTCCAATTCAGAGGAGACATTCCACTCTATCTTTTCCAGACCTCAGACTGGATTTTGCATTGTTAGCTGTTCTGGATCTAAAGTTTTGGAGTTAGGTTGAATTACAGTGGCTTTCATAAGACTCCAGAGAGTGACTTCTCAGAATTCATAATTATTTGAAACCTCCTCATAATCCCTCTCTCTCCCTCCCCACCCCCTCTGTCTAACACAAAACCAGTAATAATAGCTTCTTAGTTACTTCTAAGTCTCATTTTTCCTATTGGTGAAATGGAAATCATGGCCATATCATACTGCAAATACTTTTAACTGGATAAATTGGTGATAAATCACCTACTTTCTTTTCTTATCCTTCTCAAGCAATATTGCACGCTCAGTCTATCCTAATGCAGGAGGTAGGCATAAATGATGGATGCAAGAGAAGGCAAAAGGATTTTTCATCCTTTCTTTAGGGGAACCTTACCTTTATTTGGAGAGGTGAACAGCATTGCCAACAGCATGTGATTAATAACTTGTCACAGAGCCCTGAGGCCCCACCTTCTCAAAGGGAATCTTGGCTGTTAATATTTCCTGGAGGAGAGAGAATCATTTTCTTCAGTGGTGTGGCCACTGATAAGTTGTCTTTGCTCCAGTAAATAATCTCCCACCCATGCAAGCAACTGTAATTAAACTCAGTGGGACACAACACAAAAAGAATTCATGAAAGTAAGCAAGATACTTGCTGGGAGGGAGGGTTCTAGTGAGGGGAGGGCCAGAGCGGGGAATGGGGCAAGAAAATGACTAAATTCATTATATGAATATATGAAATCATCAAACAATAAAAAAATAAAATGAAGACATGGAAATGACCCAAATATCCATTGACAGATTAATAAAGATGTAATATACACAGACACACAATGAAAAGAATTCTTATTTTGTTTTCTGATAATTCTAGCAGCCAGAAATTCATGAGAACTGGTCACATCTAGTTCTGGTGCAATATAACTGCTGAGTAGCCAGGCTAGACTACTCCATGTCTAAAGAAAGTCCAGATTCAGATCTTAAAGTCTATCTGCTTAGCCTTTGGCTTCCTGGATTTTACTATCTATAACTTGAAACAAATTACTATCATCGCATCCATTCAGTCTGCATACAAACTCCAGGGTCCCAAGCTCAGCTCCATTTCTTCCTCAGTAGCAGAGATAACTAAGCCTCTGACCATTTTACTTTGCTCATAGAATGTATGATAACTTGTTCTCCCCTATGCTTAGAATAGGACAATATCCACAGACACAGCATCCTAGTGGACCTTGGTAAATAAATTCCCATTACCTATGAAAATTTTAAACTTTATAGAAAAAAGTCCAGTACAGATTTCCCAGTTGGCTCAATTACCTCCCAGAAGCCAAATAGGTTCTAAAATTAATCCTCTCTTTTTATTCTCCCTTATTTCTATTCTTGTTTGACATTGTTACTGACACTGGAAAGATGGTCAAAGGTATAGTTCAGCAGTTCCCAAGCTGGGGTCTCTAGTGCTGTTGAGATCCATGAAGTGAACCATGAAGGACTTTGAGCTATTTTCAATATTTTCAAAAGCTTGACAGAAATTGTATATTATCTGAGATAAGGCTCATAGGCTAACTAAAGTGTCAAGTTGCTTGTCTTTTTAGCTGTGTCCTATCAGCTCATCATGTAGCTTTGTTATCGTGTGTTGATATAAAAGGGAGTCTGGGGGTCACAAGTATCTTTGATGAATAAGGACCAAAACACTATTAGTTTTACATGCTGGTTACTCATTAGAAAACACATGTTAAGGCTTGAGGTCACTATGGACAAAAAAATAATAAAGGGAGCCCTCAGCAGTAAAGCACTTGGAATGCAGGTCTAGCTGCCCACAGGCTTAACCCACAAATCCCCTTCACATTGCCATTTGACTTCAGGTTAGGGAGATGCATAAATGGAGCTGTCAGCTGCAATAATTCTTTTTCTGTGGTGTATACAAATCTTTTGAACAGGAAAGCCAGGCATCTGTTTAGGCAAACACATTCCCACTCAAAGAACTTTTAAGGAATTCAGATGGAGTTAGGAAATAAGAAATAAGAGTTCTGGTGAGAAGAAATGGTGGGTTCCTAAAAACTGCTACCATGCCAGGACCATATCCATGTGTTTGTAAATGTGAATGTCTTTATGAACATGTGTATGTGTATTGTGGGGCAAATAGGGTAGACAGGATCTGTGTGTGTGTGTGTGTGTGTGTGTGTGTGTGTGTGTGTGTGTGTGTGTGTGTGTGTTGTGTTTTCATGGGTAGAGTGATATGGGTGTGGATTGGATGAGGGACTAATTAAGATATTCAGGTTGATAATGAAGCTCTAGAGCCTCCTTTAAGGCTAAACATTCAGAGAAACGCTTCCCTATTCATCTTGTGAGCAATACAATAGAGTTTATGATTTCACAGATTCTAAACAAATGGAGGGTTGAGTTATGTTTGGTTGAGACAGAATAACTTGGTACAACAGATTCTGGTAAAGGCTCCTGACCTCATCTTCAAGGACCTAATTTCAAAAATTGGTTGCTTTTCCATGCCAAAGACCAGGAAACATGAGTTCCTGGGTAAGTTCTGCCAGAAGGAAGCAAGGAATTCTGACCTGGAGAGTAGCCCACAGCAAGAGTGAACAGAGATACACATAGAATACAGGGACCTATCCTATGGGGATGTGCAGACAAGAGACAGGAGATTCTCCATCCATCTGGTCTCCAGCAAAAGAAACATGGGGTTCCTTGGTACTTTACAAAATATAATGTGGCTGGAAACTTGAGAGTGTCATTCTGTGAAGGCATGCATACAAAGAGGGGAAACATTATGCCCCTTCTTTCCTGTTGGAAGTCTAAATCTTTCTCAGCCTCTTGCACTGTAGATTTCCCTGGTTCCTCAACCCACCCCCAACACTCAATGACATTAGTTCCCTTGTCTTGGGGGCTGCTTCACAACAGGGTCTCAGTTATCAAGCTCAGAAAGGTTTGAAGTCTCCTGAAGGTTGCTATGTTTTGCTTTCCTCTTTCCCTATTAGATCCATCCTGCATTTAAGGGTTTTTGCTACTGCCTGTCCACCCAATCAGCAATTTCTCAATGCTTATTCATGATCTCAGAACACTGGGATGAAGCAGGAATGCTCAAAGACAGAAAATGTGAGTGGTTCAGAATTATTGATGTGAAACTATTCCATCCTTGGTGAATCCAGCAGGCCAGGCTCATAACTCCTGGCAATTGGATGCCTCCTTCAGTTCTCTCCATTTTCTGTCCCTCACCTACTCTGAGTCATGTAGTAAACTAACAGGTACTATCTGCTTCCACCCTGGTCCTTCTAATCTCACCGTTCAAAATTAACCAGACAACAGTGGTTTAAAGCCCAGATATGATCATGGTGCTCTTTAACTAAAAATATTTTGTCTGCGCAAGAGCTTGAACACGCCAGCCTTCCCTGACACACTAGCTCTGACTTTTGCCTTTGAACTTCGGTTTTCCTCCTTACTGATGTTGTTGATTCTAATTGCATTTATAATAGCTCTTTTTGTACTGTCAAAACAAGTTTTTCCCTAGGGTTGTTAAAGATAAGCGAAGGAAAGAGAAATCACACAACAGAAAATTTTGTTAGCTACATTTCCTTCTAATGTTTTCACTGTGCTGTTTAATTTTCATCAGTTTGAAATTTACCTTTATGGAGAGTTAGTCTTCAAAAATAACAAATCATCTCTATCCTGTTGAAGCGTTTGCCCTTTTCCTACTGATCTAAAAATGCTAAATCTATCACCAAAAAAATGTATATAGTCTTTTATGGGTCTTCCTATGTTAGTCTTCTTGATAAACTTATCTATTTTAATGTCAGGTAAATTATAGCTACTGTGAAACACCTGTTTTTGAATAGCCCATGAGGTAACATTTAATTTTTTTCTTTAAAAATCAAAAGAAATGTATTTTCTGATACATAAAAAATATCTGAAATTAAACTTTTTGTATTTATAAATGAAGTTTCCTGGAACACAGCCACCTTCATTGGTTACATATTATGCAAGACAGCTTTCCTCTGGCAGAATGGAATAAATGTAACAGAAACCAGATGACCCACAAAGCTGAAAATATTTACCATCTTTTCAGAAAACAAAAGCACTGATCCTTTTCTATTCCCAAACCAACATAGTAGTGCTTATGGTAATCTGGTTTTGTAAATTTTCTGATACCTACAAAATGGGGAAGATTATACCTTTGTAAGATCTAAACGTTATATACATGGGAAGGTCATTTTTTTAAACATACCTTTTAATTCTTTGAGAATTTCATACATGCCCACAATGTGTTTTCACTGTATTCAACCTCAATCCTCTCCTAACTACCCCAGACCCATCCCTCAGTCTTCACCCTCTCCTAACATCATAACTTCATATCTTCAGCAATATGACACCAAGTCCAATTTTATATATATATATATATATATATATATATATATATATAT
>CABHPR010142792.1:9418-22995 GCA_902168415.1 Peromyscus melanophrys
GTGTGTGTGTGTGTGTGTGTGTGTGTGTGTGTGTGTGTGTTAACTTTGTATCCTGCTACTTTGTAGAAAATGTTTATCAGCTGTAGAAGTTTCTTGGGGGAGTATTCAGGATTCAGGGTCACTTATGTATAAAATCACATTATCTGCAAATAAAGATATTTTGACTTCGTCTCTTCCTATTGGTATCCAGTGGTATCCTTTGGATATCTTATTGCTATATCTAATATTTGAAGTACTACAGTGAATAGGTATGCAAAGAGTGAACATCCTTGTCTTGTTCATGGCTTTAGTGGAAATGCTTTGATTTTTCTCTCCATTTAGGTTGATGTTTGCTATTGGCTTGTTGTAAATTGTCCTTATAATGTTGTGATGTGTCTCTTTTATCCCTAGTGTCTCAAAGGACTTTTATCATGAAAAGACTTTGTCCGAGGCCTTTCCTGCATCTAATGAGATGATAATATGGTTTTGTCTTTCAGTCTGTTTATGTCATGGATTACATTTATTGATTTACATATGATGAACGTCTCTGCATCTGTGGGATGAAGACTATGTGATCATGATGGATAATTTTTATGTATTCTTTTATTTAGTTTGAGACTATTTTATTGAGGAGTTTTGCATCTAATATCATAAGAAATTCTGGTCTATAATTTTGTTCTTAGGTGGGTCTTTGTATGGTTTTGGTATTGGGGTAATAATACCAAAATTGTATTAGTGGCTTAGTAAAAAGAATCAGGAAACTTTACCTTCAGTTCTTATTTTGAATAATAGTTTGAGGAATATTGGTGTTAATTCTCCCTTGAAGGTCTGGTAGAATTCTGCAATGAATCCATCTGGTCCTGAGGTTTTTGTTTTGGGGGGTTTTGTTGTTTTGTTTTGGGGGTTTTGGGAGGAGATTTTATTTACTGCTTCTATTTCACTGGGAGTTTAGGTATTTTTAAATTGTTTGATTTTGATTTAAGTTTGGTAGTTGGAATATATCAAGAAATTCATCCGTTTCTTTCAAGTTTCCCAATTTGATGGAAGCCAGATTTAAAGTGTGGCCTTTTTATTTCCTGAATTTTCTCAGTGTTTGCTGTTATGTCCCCTTTTCATCTCTAATTTTATTAATTTGTATATTCTTTCTCAGTCTTTTAGTTTATTTTGCTGAGAGTTTATCAGTCTTGATTTTCTCAAAGAACTAGCTCCATTTGATTTATTCTAATGTTTTTTGTCATTTTTGTTATTTCTATTTCATTGATTTCATTCCAGAGTTTGATTATTTTCCTGACTCTTCCTTTGTTTCTCCTGTTGTTCTGGAGGTGTGTTGCTAAGGAAAAAATATGAGATCACTGTAGTTTTTTTTTTTTCCTTTACCTTGCCCTTAGAACTGTCTTCATTCGATTCCATAGGTTTGGATATGTTATGTTCTCATTTAATTCTAAAAAGCACATTAACACCTTATTGATTTCTGTCTTGATCCATTTTTATTTCAATAGTAAATTGTTTAGTTTCCTTGAATTTGTGTACATTCTGCTATTTCTGTTGTTGTTGTATCCAACTTTAATTCACCAGAAGCAGGGTGTTATTTTCATTTTCTTATATATGTTCAGATTTGCTTTGTGTCCCAGTATGTGGTCAGTTTTGGAGAAAGTTTTTGAGCTGCAGAGAGGAAAGTAAATTCTTTAGTGTTTTAGTGAAATATTCTGTAGACATCTGTTAGGTCTATTTGATTCATAACATTATTTAACCCTAGAATTTCTCTATTTTATTCTTTTATCTGAATGACCTGTCTATTGATGAAAGTGGAGTACTGAGTATCAGTGCATAAGGTTTAATATGTGATTTAAGCTGTAGTAGTGTTTCCTTTATGAACTCCGGTGCCTATGTTTGGTGCATACATGTGTAGAATTGAGTATCTTCTTGGTAAATTTTTCCATTAATGAGTATATAGTATTCTTTTCTACCTTTTAGGATTAGCTTTGGTGTGAAATCTATTTTGTCAGCTATTTAAATAACTATAACAACTTGCTTCTTGGGTCCCTTTACTTAGCATGTCTTTTTCAGAACATTCTTCTACTCTGAAGTTATGTCTGTCCTAATGATAAGGTGTGTTTTTTGGATGCAGCAGAAAGATGGATCTTGTTTCCTCTTCCAATCTGTTAGTCTCTGTCTTTTTTTTTTTCCTTTATTTTGCTTGTCGGTTTTTCGAGACAGGGTTTCTCTGTGTAGCTTTGCGCCTTTCCTGGAACTTACTTGGTAGCCCAGGCTGGCCTCGAACTCACAGAGATCCACCTGCCTCTGCCTCCCGAGTGCTGGGATTAAAGGCGTGCACCACCATCGCCCGGCTAGTCTCTGTCTTTTTATTGGGTAAATGAGATCATTACTACTGAGAGTTATCAATGAGCAGTGTTTATTGACTACTATTATGTTGTTATGTTGTAGGTTTTACTTCCTTTTTGGATCTACTAGGCTTGGATTATTTACTAATGTTTTCTTGTATGTAGTTAAACTCTTCAGATTGAAGTTTTCCTTCTAGTGTCTCCTGTAGAGCTGGGTTGGTAGATATTGCTTAAATTTGGTTTCAATCCAGAATCTTTTTCCTCCTCCATTGACTATGATTGATAGTTTTGTTGGGTATAGTAGTTTGGACTGGTATCTGTGGTGTCTTAGAGTTTGCATGACACCCATCCAGGTACTTCTAGCACTTAGAGTTTCCATTGAGAAGTCAGGTTTTATTCTAATGGGACTGCTTTTATATGTATCTTGGTCTTTTTCCCTTCCAGCTTTTACTACCCTTCTTTTGTTCTGTACATTTAGTATTTTGATTATTAAGTGTCATGGGGAATTTTCTTTCTGGTCCTGTCTGGTATTCTCTATGCTTCTAGTACTTTGATAGGTTTCTCCTTTTTAGATTAGGGAGATTTTCTTCTTTGATTTTGTTAGAAATATTTTTAGTTTCTATGACCTTGATTTCTTCTCCTCCCTCTATCCCTCTGATTTGTAGGTGTTGATTTGGTCTTTTCATAGTGTCCCATATCTCCTGGATGTTTTGTTCCTGGATATTTTTTAATTTAACATTTTTTGACTAAGCTATTCATTTCTTTTGCTTTGTCTTCAAGACCTGAAATCCTCTTTTACATGTCTTTGTAATCTGTTGGTGAGGCTTTCTGCTGAGGTTTTGTTTGATGGCTTTTGTCTTTTGTTTCATTTTATTTCACTTTGGGTTTATTTTAGTGATTCTGTTTCTACTTTCATGTCTTGAAATGTGTTCATTATTTTATTCAACTGGGTTTTTGTTTGTTTCTTTTTCATGGTCTTCATTAAGTCATTTATTCATATCCTGTTTAAGATCTTTGAACATATTCATAATTACTATGTTGAAGTCCTTGTCTTATGTCTCAGCTAATTGCAGTTCTCAGGGCTGCTGGGGATGCTGTGAATGTGTTGCTCTGATTGATTGATAAATAAAATGCTGATTGGCCAGTAGCCAGGCAGGAAGTATAGTATAGGTGGGATAAGCAGAGAAGAGAATTCTGGGAACAGGAAGGAGGAGTCAGGAGTCGCCAGCCAGAGACAGAGGAAGCATGATGTGAAAGAACGGTAAGCTACATGGCAACTTATAGATTGATAGAAATGGGTTAATTTAAGATATAAGAACTGGATAGCAAGAAGCCTGAGCCATTAGGCCAAACAGTTTAAATAATATAAGCACCTGTGTGTTTATTTGGGTCTGAGTGGCTGCAGGCCAGGGTGGGACTAGAGATAACTCCAGCATCACAGGGCCCTTTGTTACTAGCTTCTGGGAGCAGACACTTTGTTTTGGCTGTTCATGCTTTTGCTTTTGCTCTAGGATCTCAGTATTTGAATGTTTGAAGTGCTTCTTGGTGTAGATATCTGATCTTGCCTTTGTTGGGTGGGTAATCTTTTCTTTTGTTGATGATGCCCACTTTGGATCTTTGGCAATGCCATGGCTGCAGGGTCCCTGGTAGAGAGTGCCTCTGTGGGTTAGTGGATGACATATTGGAATGAAGATGAGCTAGGAAGAAAGACTAAGAAGATCAGTGGGGGACTAGGGTTCACACCAAGAGACAAGAGTACCCAGAGAATGGAATTAAGGTGGGAGGATGGGTTCCTGCAGGCAGGATGAATAGTGATTTTGGAGAGACCAGAATGGAGGATAAAAAGGATACTTGTGTCCCAAACTTAGTGTGGACACTGGAGGACTCTGTAGATTGGCCGATGACACAAAAGAATGGGAGATAGTGTAGGAGGGCAGCTGGGAGGTTTGACAAGAAGGAGCTGAGGGGACTCGGAGTAAGCACCAAGAGGCAGAGTACCCAGGGACTGGAGGGAGGGTAGGAGGAGGAGCTCCCACAGGCAGGTTGCAAATGGTTAAAAGTAAGTCTGCAAAGATAGGAATGAAAGGGTTTTACTTGTGATTCTAAATGTGAGTAAAACAAAGACCTTTCTTCTTTATGTTTAATCTTTGCTTCCCTTCATGTTTGATTAGCATGTTTTATACATAGTGGTTAGCATGCATGAGTTAAAGAAACTCAGATAATTCTCTCTATGGGGCCACCTCACATTTCAATCCTTGGTCTCTCTACCTCATAGTTGAGACTGCAAAGACTTGCCAGTTTTCATTCACAGCTTTGAATGATTTAGAATTCTGTTTTGCATTTCAGTTTTGTCTGAACCCATATGGCAAAGTCGAAACTCCAAACAAATCTGAGAAATCCCATTTTGTGCTAGCCATTCCCTGTGGCTCAGTAAAGCTCTGTGAGCTTCTGCAGGACTTAATTCTCCCTTGTTCCATGGCCATCTGGTTAGGCATCTTCGGACTTGGATGGGTCTCACAATTGACACTTACACATGAAATGAAAGAGTCCAGGATTTTCTTCTGCTACAGTGAGTCTAGAAACTCAGAGTATAGAAAACATACTGAAAACAGTCTTCAGCATTGGAGTAGCATCATCCTTCAGCATTGGCATTCTCACCTATGAGAGACCACCCTGGGACTTTGGTGGATTTAAAATTCAGAAACTGTCACTTACTAGCATGAGTTATTAACCACTAATCAATATTACTTGGGATGAAGTGCATTAAATTCTCCAAGCAACTCTCTGAACTGAACACTGATATTATCATCAAGGAATTTTTCACTTTAGTCCCTTTCTTTAGCAAAGTTCTGAGCACTCAGTAGTTAATTATTCCTTTCCACACATACAATGCAAGTTGGTGTTTATGAAAGCACAGGCAAAAACATGTAGTTAGAGCCGATTTTATGTTTGAGTTGGTTCTTGATGAAATGAGTGGGATTTGAACAGACAGAACATGATGGAAAGAACATTTTGTTATAAGAGATCATTTTGTCTGAAAACCCAAAGGAACTTGCAAATGAATGATTTATTTAGACAGCAATGTGGTAAAATGTCTGGCTGTACAACAGTATGAAAAGGCATTACCCACTGGGGATTCATTTCCTTTATTGCCTTTTCTGGGAAGTTTTTGAAAATGAAAATATTACAGTTTTCTTTCCTTGACATTCAAATAAATGATAAAAGAGAGGCAGAATGACCAAGGAGATCCTATCAGAGTAAGCAGAGTCAAGCAAACCGAAGAGATTGGAGTGCCTCAGAAGAGAGTAGTCCACATGACCCCCTCCCCAGACCCTCTCCCACCCTCTCAACCCCCTCATTCCACCCACCCACCCCGCCAGGTTTTGCCTTAATTCCTCACAAACACAAACCCCAACCTAGCACTAATCTGTCCATCCTCAACAAGGCCCAGCCCTGTAACCCAGCTCTTTAGGCAAGTTTTTGATGTGGATTTTCTGCCCTGGGGAACTCCATGTTTAAAATGTATTTTCATTCAGGAAAGAAAGGTTTATGATACAGAGGGAGATAACTTTAGATTTAAGTTTGAATGGTCTTGCAAGACAAAGCATTTTAGACTTGATTCTCTAAGTGACAGCATTGAAATGTGAAATGTCGAGCTTCTCCCGCAGCAGTATGCAAGATGCAGCAGAGGCATCAGAGAGAGGGACACCAGGTAGGTCTTCCCAGACTAATTGGTTGAGGGTGAACATCAGCCTCAAGCTCATTAATATGCTTTGCTCTCTATTAGGCTTTATGTCCTGTGGCTCATTAATTCCCTGTTGCTATAGCCTCAGGCTGTGTTTCTTTCTCACTGGGTTCATGGGGTAAGGATTTTCCTGTCTCTTAAAACCATTTCAAGCATCCAGCCCCACTGGCCTGTGTAGCATTTGCAAATCCCTTTTCCAGCACCTATGACCCATGAGTCCAGTTTCAATTTTAAATGTTAACTTTAAAGCTGAGAAGAATATAATTAAATATGATTAGACCTGGCTTAGTTTTTCACGACTACTTCTGAGATTTACTACAACCAAGATGTAGCCTCTTTACTACATCTCTAATGTGATTTCCCCAGGGAACTAGACTGTGTTGGTTTTAAGATTTGCTTTTATAAGTAAATGTTTTGTTTTGTTTTATTTAGTTTTGTTTTTGTGGGAAGAGATAGATTAGGCCAAGGCAAAATCTTAGACATTTTCTTATTGCTATTTACTACATTGAAATTATTTCTGAAATGCTCACATTTCCTGCTATATATGAACATGTAAAGGAAAAAGTAAAAGTATAGAGTAGATGGAACCAAGCCAGTGAAAAGCTAGAGTTCCAATTAAAATGAGTTTGACAGTCAGACCCACCATGGTGTCTTTAAAACCTGTGGTCTCTTTTGTAATGTGCTTTGAATTAGTCTCTCAACTTCCTTTCCTGAAATTTTACCTTATTTTATTTGTGTATGTGAATGTGAGAGAGAGAAAGAGAGAAAGGGGGGATGTAGGGAGTGCACTTGTCATAGTGTGCATGTGGAGATCAGAGTTCAATCAGCAGGAATCAGGGATCCAACTCAGATCCTCAGGCTTAGCTGAAAGTGCATGGACTCTCTGAGCAATCTCTGTTCTAGGTTTCCTATGTATTTACATAGTCTAAGAATATGTTTTAAATCATATTCTGAACCTCAGTGATGGTGATCTCCACAAAATATTACATACGTGACAGGGGCCAGCCCAGATCTGGTAGACTATGCCATCTTAGTTCTAGTTTCTTCTTTGTATTTTCCATATATTACAAGACAAATTATATGCAAAAACAAACCACTAAGGAATGAAAAGAACTAATTTATGTCTCAACAATAATAAATAATTCATTTACGTAGGGAGACCAAATCAAAATTATTAACAGACATTGCAATAATTTATAACTTTTTAATCTGTCAATTGTAGCTTCATTTTAGTCAGGTAAATACCTAATCAATTTGTATTTGAAAAGTTAAGTACAAGTTGTTCTCAAAAAAGAACTCAAGGTACCAAAGACTTTCTGACCCCTGAGCCTAGTGGTTACTGAATATTGGGAGCTGGGGATGTGGCTGGCAGTGGGTGGAGCAAAACTCTGAAGACAAATGTGTCAAGAGCCTTGCAAATGGCTCTTCCAACTTACAGAACATGCAACTTGGATCTCATCCAAGGGCAGGCTAGAAATGAGAGTTTCACTCCTCACTTTCTCTGCTGAGCATTTTCACTATGTTTGCCTCAGAACCTCAGCTATTTACCACAGGTGTGTCAGTAATTATGATATATTATAAACATTTACACTGCATAATAGTCCTCAGCTCCTTCCACCTGTGACCTGGTACCTGCATACCAAGCAGTCGTGCAAAGCTGCAAGAAGCAGGGGCTGCTAACTTATGGGGGCTGGAGGGCTTATTTCTTCCTCTTCTCTGATGTGCCATTCTTGGGGAATTAATATTTGGAGACTTTTTTCTTGTCAGTTTTCAAAATTGTTCACTGAAATGTCTCTTTTAACCTTAAAATATTAACAATTTTTAAACCTTTCTAAATGACACACATGCTTCACTGTCTTCTTAAAGCAAGTAAAGACAAATGCACATTTATTTTCTAAATGGTCCAGATCTTATTGTCTTGATAATTAGACCATGATAGAATGAGTCCCATCAGTGGAAAGCAGACTATCTGTGTTAAGTGGTCATATATGTCTGTGTCTTCTGAGCTCTTGACTTTGTTTCATAATAATAATGATAGAATCTTCCACATTATAGGGACAAATGATTCTGGGATTAGAAGAACACACCATTTACAAGCTATGATACTGGGTATCAAATTTAGAACTTTTTGTGTAAAGTAGTCAAGCATTCAACCAACTGAGCTGCACATTTTCTTAAATTGTGCTGGCTGCACAGCAATGACATTGACGACATTGGTCACCCTAGCATGCGTCCAATACCCAGGACACCTTGGGAAGTCTTTGACAAACTTCACTTTAATCAAGGTCTTCATTTTCCTCTGCAATTGCTTTGTGAGGGAGCTGTTATTAACACAGGTGAGAATAGCAATTCAAAAATTTCCAGAGAGTTAACAATGCGATGTTCACAGAGAAGGCACACAAGCAACTACAAGAAACAACAAAATATTCTCTGGAAGGAAATCTATGAGAGCATCTGTCACACGCATAAATGAACTAAAATGAATAGTTCTAAACAAAAGAACTCAAAACCCACACAGGAAATTCCCTAGACATAAGAAATTTGCATCTAAAGCAAAATAATTGGAAATGGTTTTAAAAAATATAATCCTTATCTTTAATTCTGTGCTGCTTATGCTAACTACTACTTAAATCCAAACAAAAAGCTTGAAGGCAGCCATAGATGTTGTGTGAGGGAAAGATGAAGGGAACAGAAAGAAATGGCAACATGGGCCAGGAGCTGAGGATGCTGTTGACCAGCTTCAGAGACCAAGACAAGCAGTTGTTTGGGGTACCAACAAGGGTAGCTGTTGGCATGTTGTTGTAGGTAACATAGACATCTAAAGGCATTATTAATTGTGTAGTGGGTTGTGCTGTCCATAGGATCCTAGATTGTAAGAGGTTAAGGCAATTAGCGAGGCAAAGAGATGAGCCAAGAACCCAGACTAATGATGTATCATAGAAGCCAAAAATATGTTTTCATGAAAGGGGGGTGGTCAGAATTGCTAGAATATTCTCTGAAATATCAAAACATATGATATAATTTTAGTGACTATTCTGAATGGCAGTCTGGGATGAACCCCAATATGCCTGAAGAAGATGAAGTTTGTGGGAAGAACCAGGCCCCTGCTGTCTTCAGTTCTTGTTGCCCAATCTCTAGCTCACTGAAGTCATTGGTGCTGTACACAAGTCTTTGCTTTTCATCCTACATGTTTAATATGTTATTTGCTCTCTTGCCTTTTTCATCCTCTGTAATTGCTACCAGGAGTGATTCCGTTTCCACTTTGACTTTTCTTCACACTGTTTCTGTTGATTCTTCCCCTTGGTGGCCAGCCTCACTAAAGAATCTATCTACAGTTATAATTGTTCCTTTGAGCCCAGTGTGCTGGTACATGGAAAGCACAGTAAGAAAGACAGCCAAGTTCAAAGGCAGTGTAAGATACATAGCTATACTATTATTACAAATGAATGAATGAATGAATGAATGAATCAATCAATCAATCAATCAATCAATCAATAGTCTTTCCTTTGGCAACCAAAAGAAATAGTTACTAATATGTTCTGTCCCCTGAGCCATTTTTAGGGTAGATGCATAGGCAGGCTAGCTATCTAAAAGGCCAGGAACACCATGTGTGTATATAAGCAACTGGGAAACCTCAAACAATTATTTGGTTCAATGGGCTTTTAAGTATCAGAGCCTCAAGGAAGAACGTCTGTTGTTTTAAGTTCTTATGTGTCAATTAAGCTATCCTTCCATTTCACAGTTGGTAACACTTAGAAAACCTGTGACGGAAAATCACATCCTTACCTTGTTCTGTAAATAAAAACTAAAATGCCTAGAGGAAAGAGGAGCAGACAGCTTCTGGAAATGGAAATGTAGTTTGTGTTAAGAAAAACGTACCCCCTCCCGACAATGACAATCCCTCTTCTCACTTCCCCTCCTCCTCCGGGCCAGCCTGGGTTTACGCTGCCTTGTGTTGTAAATTGTCATTGCGCTGGATGCAGATTGAAGCTCCAGGCAATCCGCTCACCAAGCTTAGCATAAGCTGCTGCTTAATCAAGGTGAAATAAACACCATGGGAGGATTTCAAAGCAAAGACAGCCGCTTCAATAGCATTCTTTGATCTCTCCACCCCACTTCCACAACGAACTGGAAAAACACACCCAATCAGAAGCCAAATACCTAAAACCTCTCATCTTTATTTAAATAATGAACAATTTCAAGCCACAAATATCATATATCCTTTCTGTTTATTACCTGTTGTTACCAGAACAACAATGGCTATATCAAAGTGAATCATGATATAATAGAAACTTTCTCTACATAAACCATTTTCACATATATAAGCTTAAATGTTGAGTCAATTAACAGACAAATACTTAAAATGATCTCACTTACCCTAATTTGTATTTGAATATGTCTCATTTATGTTTGGCTCATGGTTATAAATTTAATTACTGCTAGTTTGTGATTTCTCTATAGGCTTATCAATATTGTATATAAATATATATGCACATCACATATAGTTAAGGATGAAATTAAAGAGTAGTAGCCACATAAAATTTACAGGTTTTTTATGACATTGAATTTTTTTATTACTTCTCATTGTTATTTAGAGACTCTGCTAATTTATTAAGGTACTTTCAATCCCTGTAAGGAATTATCTATATTACTGTCAAAGTTAGTGTCCACCCAATATGACTATTTTGTCTTGAAAGTGCCCTATAGCTCTCTATTTCCCTCGGATTAAGTTCCAAATTCTAATTCTCACATCATCCATATTCTGACTTTTGCTCATGTGTTTTCTGACTAAATCACTTAAAACGATGAACTGCTACCAAAGCCTGAACTGCAAGGTCATCCTTGACCAAGCTTCAGATCCTTCACTGATTCTTCTCTTCCAGCTTAGAACCTCTCTAACCACTCACCTTCTCTTGTTCTCTTCAGGATGAAGCCATAGCCTCCAGATCCACTTGGAGTGCTTTATCTGGAGTTTTTGGCAAGACTTCTACTTCCTGTGAAGAACCCCTAGCTCCTATGTTGTGAAACCAGACTTGTTTTGCTACGGTAGAAAAGACCAGTTATCAGATACTCATTTATTTAGTGGTTTGCTTAAAGCACTGTTTGTCCTGCCTATTGCCAAGTATGGCTTTACTTCATACCTGGAATAGAGAGACCCTGAAAAAAAGCTACAACAATGAGTTGTTGCCCTTAACAAGCTGCAAAATCTTGCTTGTCCCACCTCACCTTGTGGTTTTGAGAATACAAACTGAACTCAGGATAGTTGCTGTTTGTTTTTTCCTCTTTTGGCGCTTCGTTCTTTTGGGAGGCCACTACCCAGCTCCCAAATAAATCACACACGGGGGATTATTCTTAATTATAAATGCCTGGCCTTAGCTTGACTTGTTTCTTGCCAGCTTTTCTTAACCTAAGTTCTCCCATCTTCCTTTTGCCTCTGGGGTTTTTCCTTTTCTTACTTCTGTATATCTTACTTTCATTCTTACCCTGTGGTTGGCTGTGTGGCTGGCCCCTAGCATCCTCCTCTCCTTGTTCTCTTGCTCTTTTTCTTTTCCTCCCAGATGTCTCCTATTTATTCTCTCTGCCTTCCACCTCTGTCTATCCTTTCTCCCGCCTTGCTATTGGCCATATACCATCATGTGTTTTAGAAAGGCAATGTAACACAGCTTCACAACATATGCAACATAAAAGAATGCAACACATCTTTGCATCATTAAAACAAATGGTCCATAGTATAAACAAATGTAACACACCTTAAAATAATATTCCACAACACAGGATCAAAGACTTTCTGGTGCTATCCTGGCTTCAGTCTACTGGTGACGTCTCCTCTCTTCTACTATCCCTGGTGTCAGAGTGCTTCTGTCTGAAAGACTCCAGGATATGCCTACATAGTCATTGACATGTTGTCTTAATTAGGGGTTCTATTGCTATGATATACATCATGACATCAAACAACTTTATTTTACTGGCCCTTCTACATCACCAATATCTGGGGAAGTCAGGGAAGGAACTAAAGGTAAGGACCTGATGCAGAGTCCATCGAGTAGTGCTGCTTCCTGGCTTATTCCTCACCACTTGCTTAGCCTACTATCTTAAATACCCTGGATTGCCTACCCAAGTGTGGCACCGCTCACAATGGGCCAGACCCTGCTACATCAACTATCAACCAAGGAAAGTTTTTACAGGCTTGCCTATAGGCCAATCTGCTAGGGAGTTTTCTCAACTGTTGTTTTCTCTTCCCAAATGACTACCCTGTGTCAAGATGACATTAACTAGTCAGCACACATGTGTATCCCTTAATATAATGCTCTACCATGAATACAAAGGAAGTCATCTTATTTGTTTCTGTACACTAATTCCATGATACCTAAAATTTTAAGGATACCTGTTACATTTCTTATGTGTATGTATAAATACATGTATAAATGTACATATTATAAATATGGGTGTATATTATTGTTATGTTTTATGTATATAAATATACATATAACATATTTTGATGTCTATATGCATATAATTATACCTATACATAAAAACAAATATGTTTATATGTACATACACGTATTAAATTGTTAATATATCTATTATTGAACCTTTATTCAATAATTTATTTTCATCTTCTGTATGCAATGTCTATCAACAAATAAAAACCCAATGAATAAATAAGTGTGATACTTTTTCTGATTTTACTGAAACTGATATTATGGTCCAAAAGGCAAATTTTCACAAGTAGTATTTCTGATGGAGTGTACAGGTCAGGCATGGGTTGTACTTCTCTTGGAGAAAATGATTCCTAACGTGAATCTTATAGGATGAGGAAGTACTGGCCAGTGTAAAAAGTGGAAGGACATAGATTAGAATGGTTAAATGAGTTGAACATTCTGAAGAAGAAAAAGAAAGTGGAAATTTGAAAAGATGGAAAATGTTGACAATAATTGTTTCCAGAAAGGGAAGGAGAAAACAGAATGAAAAGTGAAAGCCAGAAAGAGAATGGAAGGAAAATGTGTGGAGTAAGGAAAACCTCATATGAAGGGAAGTGGAGCTGGGGGAAAATGTGTGGAGTAAGACCTCATATGAAGGGAAGAGGGGCTGGGGAAAAATGTGTGGAGTGAGACCTCATATGAAGGGAAGTATGGCTGGGGCTGTTGCTGAGGAGGTGGATGAGATAAAGTGCTTGATACAGGAGTGTGAGGAACAGATTTTGAATCCCGAGAACTCATATAAAATCAGGGGCAATAGTATGTTCCTGTAATTGTCATGCTTCTAATGAAGATAGGAGACAGAGACAGGAGAGGCCATGGAAGTTCCAGGGCCACCTAGCCTGACATAGGCAGTGATGAGCAACAAAAGACCCTGTCTTGAAAAGGGTGGAAGGTGAGGACTGACACCCAAAGTTGCCCTCTGACCTCCAGGTATAATCTAACACTCAGACACACAAAGACATATACTCATCTCTCTTTCTCCCTCTCTCTCCCTCTCTCTTTCTCTCTCTCTCTCTCTCTCTCTCTCTC
>CABHPR010142792.1:23095-48670 GCA_902168415.1 Peromyscus melanophrys
CACACACACACTGCTTACATCACACATACAACCTGTTTTTTTTTTTTAAGAAAGTGGGTGGAAACTTTTTTGGTAAAAGTCACAGTTTACTATGGAAATAATGTTATTTTATCCCACCTTCACCAACACATGCCATATGGAGCTGTTAAGTCACATCCAAGTTATAAATGACTGAGAAGATAAGTGGATACTAGATGTAACACAAGGGATAACCAGATTACAACCCACAGCTCCAGAGAAGCTAGCTAACAAGGAGAACCCTAAGAGGGACATGGACTGCCCTAGGAAGGGGAAATATATGATATCTCCTGAGTAAACTAGGGGTGAGAGGGGTAATAGAGGGTAGAGGATAGGGGATGAGAACATAAGGGAATGGAATGTTCAAGCTGAAACAGGAACAGAGCAGGAGAGCAATGAAAGAGATATCTTGATAGAGGAGACATCACAGGGATAGGGAAAAACCTCGTGCTATGGAAGTTCCCAGGAACCCACAAAGATGACCCCAGTTAGACTACTAGCAATAGTGGAGATGGTGCCTGAACTGGCCTGCTCCGGTGATCAGATTGTGAATACCCTGTCATCATAGAGCCTTCATCCAGTAACTGACGAAAACAGATGCAGAAATCCACAGCCAAGCACTAGACTGAGCTCCAAGAGTCCAGTCAAAGAGAAGGGAAGGAGTCTATGAGCAAGGGGAATCAAGATCATAATGGTGAAACCTACAGAGAAAACTGAACCAAGCTAGTGGGAGTTCATGAACTTTAGACCAACAGCTGTGGAGCCTTCATGGGACTGGACTAGGCCCTCTGCATAAGTGAGACAGTTGTGTAGCTTGGTCTGTTTGAGGGGTCCCTGGTAGTGGGATCAGGATCTATACCTGGTGCATGATCTAGCTTTTTGGAGCCCATTACTTATAATGGGACACCTTACACAGCCTTGATGCAGGGGAAGAGGCTTGGACCTGCCTCAACTGAATGTACCAGGTTTAGGCTTTGCTGACTTCTCATGGGAGGCCTTACCTTTTTGGAGGAGGGGATGGGAAGTAGGTTGGGGAGAAGGCTGGGATGAGGGAATAGGAGGAGGGAAGAGAGGGGGAATCTGTGCTTGGTATCTAAAATGAATAAAAAAAATTTCTTAATAAAGAAAAAAAATAAATGAGAACAAGTTCTGTTTTCTTAAATATCTATTGTTTAAGACCACATTGCTGTGTGACTAGGTACTTTATTGGCTACCTGAAAAAAATCTATTCATAATGTATCCCCCATCTCAGTTATGTGATCTAAATCTAGTTGATATCCAATAAATAACTGTTGGGTAATAGTAAATATGTAAAATTTTACATAAGTTCCCAGATGGACAGATTGTCAGATTGCCAACATCTAACAAAGCCATATGACAGCCTCTACCTTTTATTTCTTACATCTCTCTTGCAAATTACTACTTTATTAGCTTCAAGCTCATATTAACACCATAAAAATCAACTTGATGGATGCTGCTGGGCTACAAGCATCTCCCTGCTTCAAATGGTTCACACCCCAACATCTATACCATTTTTTCTCAGTATCTGTTATTTTCAAACTTTTCTGACATTAAGACTCTTGCATTCCTTCCCTATCATTCAGATTTAATTTTTATTCTCTTGACATCTACATTCAAGTCAGAAAGATTTGTTATCAAATGTTAAGGGTTTGTTCATTTTCTCAAACTTTTCCTTTCATGTCCTCCTCTTCTACTTTTTCCTTTCTCTAAAGGAGCCCCCCAAACCAGCCACTTCATTTTCCTTACTCTTAAACCCCACCTGTAGTAATTCCGGCTAGCGTCATTTTGTTTTGCTTAAACAAGTTAGGCAGTGGGTGGTCCCTATCAACTAATACTTTTATGTAAAAAGGGTTGGAATAGTCCTTATTTTAATGACCTAGAGTATACCACTTCAAAACCTATGTCATCTGTTTTTTTCTGTCTAAACACACTGTGATCCAAATGATAGGTACACTTTCTGGTCCCTTGAAATCTACAGAAGTTTATGTTAATGCTTATTGCTTGTCTCACAGATGTTTAATCACAAGTGGATTTAGTAGGATTTACACACAGCCTTTCTGCTTCGGGGCTTGTGAGTCTTCGCAGTTACTCTTATCAAGACTCTCTAGTGAAGACAGAGAAGAAGGCTTTTTCATCAGCCCTTTCATTTCATGCAACCCCAAGTTTTGCTGAAGATTAGGAGTAGTACAGTGGCATGCAAGAGTGGTCTATTTTCCCACAAATACACATGACAGGCTCTCATATGTGCTTCAGTTCACTTTGTAAACCAGACTGGCTTCTAACTCACAGAAGCCCGTCTGTGTCTGCCTCCGGAGGGTTGAGGTGGATCAAATGCGTGCAGCAGTACACCCATGCTGATTGAAATCCAGATATATTTTTAGTTGATTATTTTCAACTCATGTCCTTCCCAGTCTCTGACTTTTCCCTGATCCATATCTTTTCTCCACTTTCTTCTCTCTGTTTTCCCTTTTCACTGAGACTGTGGGGAGATCTGCTTCTGCTCCTTCCTCCTCTCCCAACCTTCTCCCTAATCTCTCACTCTCATCACTAGAGCTAGATTACACACAGAGGAAATGAGACTCAGAAGTCAAGTTACTCATGAAAGCTCACCTATTTAGCAAGTAGTAGAACCACGTCACACACTCTGGATTGTTGATTTATTTTAGAATAAACATTGCTCTGTCTTCAGTGGTTCTTCACATCCCATTGTCCAAGACAGCTGTGTACATCTCCATGGCGCTCCACTTCACAGTTTATTGACACATGTTACTATAATAGCCAACGCTCACATATTTTTGTTCTGATTTTTCTCTGTTGCTCTGATAAATATCATGACCTGGGGGAGGAAAGGGTCTGTTTTATCTTATACTTCCAGATCATAGTCTATCATTAAAGGGAATTTAAGGCAGAAAATTAAGCATGAACCTTGAGGCAGGACTACTTTTTATTCTACTTAAAATTATATCCAACCAGGCATCTCACTCATAGTCAAGCAAGTACAAAAGAAGCAATGGAGTAATGGTACTTGCTAGCTCACTCATGGGCTCCTACTTTAACTAGTTTGTTTTTTTTTTTATAGCCTAGGACCACCTGCCTAGAGATGGTGCTGCCCTTAGTGGGCTGAGCTGTCCTGCACCAATTAATAATCAAGACAATCCACCACAGACCAAACTGGTCTGGACAAGTCTTCAAGGGTGGCCTTCCTTTCAGCTAATTCTAGGCTATGTCAAGTTGATAATTAAACCTAAGTAAGATAACTGTCTACATATCAGAAGCTTTTCAAAGCCCTTTGTATCCACTACTATATTTAATTCCCACATAACTATAACATTTTTAATGCTCTAATCATTGTCCAAGGCGAGGCTATGAGGTTAAACTAAATATTCTGGTGTTTTTGCTTTTTTTCTAACTTATTTAAAGTAGACTAAGATCTGTGTACTTCTTTTTTTGTTTGTTTGGTTTTTTTTTTTTTGTTGTTGTTGTTATTGTTTTTCAAGACAAGGTTTCTCTGTGTAGTTTTGGTGCCTCTCCGATCTCACTCTGTAGACCAGGCTGGCCTCAACTCACAGAGATCCACCTGCCTGCCATGTACTTCTTAAAATCCCTTGGCTTATTAGGTCGTGTATCATAAGAGACCACAATAGACAAACAAATGTGCTTTTCCTTTCCTCTAGCCTATAGGTAGTGAATATAAACAAGTATTCCTGCTACAATTTAATATGTGGACTATCGTGTTAGATGTTGTGAGGGCTCTCCTCCATGTGGACTTTGCAAATAGTCAGGGATGATAACAATTAGTGCCAACTAATAGATATTTTGTAAATAGATGGCAGTTTAGTAAGCACTTCTCCCAGGAAAGTGTGTAAACCTAGGCTATATGATGTAACCTCTAAAAATCCAAAAGGAAGGCAACTCCTTCAAGCTGCTTTAAGCTGAACAGAATAATAATTTCAGGTTGATAAGATGGCTCAGTGGGTGGAAACATACGTCATATGAACCTGATGATAACCTGAGTTTAATCAGTAGAAACCTTGTAGAAACATGGATGTGATGGCATTTGTAATCCCTATGTTCCTATCACAAGTGGAGACAAAATAATCTCCTAGAAGCTAGGAAGTTCATAGGTCAGCTAGTCTAGAATAGTTAATGCAGACAGGTAGAAAAAATAAAAGATACCCAGCTTCAGGCCCCATATCAAACCTAAAAGCTATCTCCAACTAATAATCACTTGCCAATGAAAATTTAGTATTACCTAATGGAGTCTCGCTGGGGAAACAAACTACTCTTTTTTTAAAATTTGTTTTATAATTTAATTTAATTTTACATATCATCCACGGATTCCCCTGTCCTCCCTCCTCCAGCACCCCCCTGCCCTCCCTCCAGTTCACTCCCCATTCCCATCTCCTCCAGGGCAAGGACTCCTCTGGGGATTCACCTCAGCCTGGTAGATTCAATCGAGGCATGTCCAGTCACCTCCTCCCTTCGCCAGGCTGAGCAAAGTGTCCCTGCATAGGCCCCAGGTTCCAAACAGCCAGCTCATACACTAAAGAAAGGTCCCGGTCCCACTGCCTGGGGGCCTCTCAAATTGTTCAGGGTAGGCTGCATGCCCAGCAGGAGATGGCCAACAAGAATGAATTCAACAGCATCTATGGTGGGTCCTTGTTTAAAAATGTCATGTCAGAAATTTTCTTTTTTCTTTAATTCTCTCTCTCTCTCTCTCTCTCTCTCTCTCTCTCTCTCTCTCTCTCTCCATCTTCCCTTCCCCTCTCTTTCCCTAAAGGTCCTTCTTGTATATGATAGGGCCCCCAGTTCTGTGTTTTTATGGGATTCCTGAGTATGCAAATGAGTAGATCTCTGATCTATATCTTGTGCCTTTCCTTGGGCTTTTTTCCTTCTGTTTGTTTGTTCTTGCCCATCCTGCTGTGTTTGTGTTTGTTTTGTTAAATAATAATATATAATATTATATTACATTATATTATAATCCCTTAAAAACCTGTTTGTTTTCTAATGAGAGAGAGGAAGGGAGTGGAGCTGGATGAGAGGGGACATGGAGGGGATCTAGGAGGAATAGAGGGAGGGGAAACCATAATCAGAATATATTATATGGAAAAAATCTATTTTTGATAAAAGAAAAAGAAGGATAAATCCAAGGGCAATTAAAATATAAATAAAATAGAATTGTGTTCATGTAAAGTATGTGATTAAAATAATCTAGCTGACTCAATCTTAAAAAATAAAAAAGATATTTTCTTGTAAAGCACTGTCAATCTTTCTCACTCCATTTTGCTGATATAAAATAATG
This sequence comes from Peromyscus melanophrys, assembly GCA_902168415.1. Classification (NCBI taxonomy): domain Eukaryota; kingdom Metazoa; phylum Chordata; class Mammalia; order Rodentia; family Cricetidae; genus Peromyscus; species Peromyscus melanophrys. The sequence goes on from CABHPR010142792.1 coordinate 28,437, forward strand.
ATTGTACATTATATAAACTTTTTTATGCTCCAGCATTTTATGATGACCTCATATATACTTTCTAGGAAATTACAACATACAAACATAACTCTCCCAACATCTCATACCTAGTGCATATCTGGACAGGAATTTAGCATTTCTAACTTCAAGTTTTATGCAATTCCTATAGTAACTGTCTCTTTTCTTTTACTACACTTCTTCCTCAGGGTATAAATGATAAAAATCTTCTTTAATAAAAAAAAACCATTTCAGGCAAAACAATCTGAGGGCAGAACATCAGCAGAACTCTTATTATACATTAATGTGACTTAATTTCCACTGTGTTGCTGAGATAGAAGGGAGGGAAGCTATCCGTAGGGGACCTCCATGTTGCTGACTTGTCAAGTCTTTAATTCAGTCATTATCGATTATTATAAACTGGTGCTGTGCAGGGCACTGAAACAAAACATAACAGAGCTTGGCCTGGTGAGACTTGTGATAAATTCTCTTCTACAGACATAGCATATGGTTCATACAATCATTTCGATGATTATAACCCTAGATGGGTGCTTATGGAAGTGTTTGCAGAATCTGTGCTCTTTGGTGTATATTTTAAGTGATTTTTTTTCTTTAAGTAAAAAATAATATAGAAAGATGTTACAATGTAGTGTGGACACTATGATTTCTACTTCAACTGCAAGGTTTTTTTTTTTTTTTTTTTTTTTTTTTTTTGGTTTTTTCGAGACAGGGTTTCTCTGTGTAGCTTTGCGCCTTTCCTGGAACTCGCTTGGGAGACCAGGCTGGCCTCGAACTCACAGAGATCCGCCTGGCTCTGCCTCCCGAGTGCTGGGATTAAAGACGTGCGCCACCACTGCCCGGCTTCAACTGCAAGTTTTGAATAAGGCATTCAGTCTCCCATGTGCTTGCAGTACTGGCTGTCGATAGCTTACAAATGAGTTCCACTTTGTATATTGCTGTGAAGTCTCCATTATACCAACTTGGCATCTAATTCTGGCTCCTCTTGACTCAGCCTTTCAACTTCTAGAATTAGAGACATGTGTTATCACAGGAATCTACAACTTACTTCTTTGACTCTATAATGATGTAACTACATATCCTTTCACTTTTAGGACAGTATTTTATAAATTACATGAGATATTGCACACTTTGTTTTTTATAATGGACTTTGAATTGGGTAATAGTACCCAACTTTAGGCCATTATCAGTGTTCTAGGCATGCTTATGTTTAAATAGATTAAACCAAGACATTATGCTTCCTAGGCCTGGTGTATTAAATAAGTTTGGTTTATATCATTTTCAGTTTATTGTGGTTTTATCAGGATGAAATCCCATTATAGCTCATTCAGCTTCTCTATTTTAAAGGTTATGTTCTTTCTGAATATATCAGGGACTCAGGGAAAAGCTCACAGTGTACAGGTCCCAGGTTATTACTGGCTCTGGCAAGTATGTTCTAAGTTTTACACAAGGGACTATGTTCCTTGTCCATACCTCGGAAAAAGCTTTGGCTCCATCTGGCTCCTATCAGCTTGTCATGAGTTATGAAACAGTTGTATTGGTTCAACAAAGCAGGATTTACTCAGCCACATGTTCTAATATTAAAGAAAGGAACTGTTCTTCTCCTTTGAGAAACTGGTTGATGTCAATGTACTATATACTGATTTTGAAAATGTTAAAATGAAGAGGAATTTAGAGAATGGATGTTAGTCTATCTTTTGGGGGGCCTAGAGATTGTAAAACTTCAAGCAAAAACATGTATGCATACATATGTCCATATTTAAGAGGACTGAGCAAGAAGAGTGAAGATAAGTTCTGAGCTCTTGGGAGTCGGAGTGAAAGGGGTTTGTAGCAGCTAGAGGCAGAGGGTGTGGAACGATGAGTTGGGAATGAGTGGATGAGGTTAGTTATGTGTTTGGTTAATAAAGTGGCATCTCTTCAGAGATTCTTAGGTAGAAGTTGGAGTAAGATTGTGGAAGAAGCTAACAGTGTAATCTTAATATTCTGAGTCTGAACTCTGTAGCAGAGAGCAAGAAAAGTGGCTCATTTCCAAATTGCTTGGAATCATATCTTTGCTCTAGCATTGGTCTTAACAAGGACCTTGACCTCTCAGCATCTGGAGGGCATTTTCCCACCTCTTAGAGAGATTAAATATGAAACAAAGTCATATGCACATAAAACACATAATACAATAGGGGTTAGAAAATAAGTGAATCTATCATATGCATGCTATTCTTACATTCTAATAGTAAGTCATTGAGAAGAAAGTAAAAGGTAACTTGAATTATCTTAGTAGGAGTCAGAGAAAGGTTTACTTATTATGGTAGCAATATAGCTTATGGAAAGTTTCAAATAAAATCCACCCATAATGCAGAAACATGTAGATCACTCATGCACTAAGCAGCCTCATAGATGGCCCCAATGTGTCAGGTAGATGTTTCTTCTTGTTATGAGTAAACATACACAAATGTGCAAAGAGCCTCACTGGCCCTCTTGTTGTGCTCTGTCTTGTATCTGTGTGGGAACTACTATAGCAAAGAACATCAGATTTTCACATGCGTAGATAGATTCAACCTCTGCGTCTCTACCTTCCCCTGGATATCACGGTGCAGAACACAGGCAATTACACTGGGAAGCCTGCTGGAATTACAGCTAGGAAAAATAAAGAATAAACTAATACACTTGGCATCAAATACTTAATGAGTACCTTCTGTATTTTAGATAAAGTTCAAGGTGCTCTGGAAATACCTAAGGCAAATTAATAAAAATTTCTCAAGAAGATTCTTATCTAAAGTAGTTAGAGATACAGCCACATGAAACAAAAGTGTGAAGTCGGAAATGATCCATACCACAGAGTGTAGGAGACATAGAAAGGCTGAGGGGGTACAAGTCATTTTTATTTTATAGAAACAATGAATACCTCAAGAGTATTTTACTTAAGATCTGATGGGTGAGAAATACTTAAAGATGTTCTGATGTCATATGGTTCTAGTTTGCTTCTTGTTATACACTTGCATTTTGTGACATGAGATGTTACTTTTCAAATGTCTCTGGATGTAAAGCCACAAAAATATTTGAATCCTAGACCACGTCTTTGTTTTCCACTTATGCCTTTCCAGAGTGAGAATCATTACCTTAATGTAAATATGACTTTCTCTAAAGAATATCTGTTTATGTTCTGTCTCTCCTCTTCGGGAAGGATCACTTACCACCCTGAGTTTTTGATTTCTGATGAATATCAGGGTGGTTACTTGTGAACATGCAAGGATCAAGTGTGTCAGGATTATGATGGTCCTTTACAAACTGTAAAATATCATATGACTGTGAGCACTTGTAATCAGAACAGTAAAGTCCCAGGAAAACCGAGTAACTCATTTCAGAAAGTGCTGGATGACTGAGTTTTAAAGCTTTGGGCTCTTAATGCACTATTCAACACACTGAAAACATCAAGTTGAGAAAGGGGGGAAAGTAACGAAAGGAATTCAGCTTCTTGGAAGGGGACCTGAATGCCCATTAAAATGCATCTAGCAGAGGACATAAAACCAATGAAAAGGAGCGATTTACTTTTACTGCTGGGGCAGGAGTCATGCAACTATTTTTACTAACTACAGCTGCTCCCAAGTCTATCGGAGTACCTAAAATATTTATGATCACTGAGCCTGTGTGAGACACTGTCTGTCGCAAGCAGAAAAGCCAACCTGTGTTGGGAAGTATTTGTAGTCATTTTCTTGTCTGATAAGTAATGCAGTGAAAATGGAGAGTGGGTAAGCAAAATCTTCATATAGAGCATCAAGTAAAGAAAAATGAGGAAGCCATGGCCCAGTGCCAGGAGCCAGAGCTGTGCCAAGTTGGCACTCTGCCTACCTAGACTTGGGGATTACCCTGTAGTATATTAAGGTATCAGCTTTTTAATTTACTGTGTTATTTTCCAGATGTTTTCGGTAGAAAGGGACTTCTCAGCAAACACTTGAGTGCTTGTCAGAGAATTACACATTTAATATTACATTACTCATTATTTTAATTAATGACAGGAAGAAGTTGCTTGAAGACAATTTTAGTCACACAAGAAAAGAATGTTAATATTTTATGAAGGAAGGAAATTATCTTCAGCACTGATGAATTGGATGCGAGGAAGTTATAATCAGAGGAATATTACAAGAAAAGAATGAGCAGGTTGTACCACTCTTTAGTGTTATACACTGAGTTTTGTTTCCCAGAGAGAGATCAGAGAGAGAACTCACACTCGGGCAATGTTGTGTACTATTAACAAAAATGTGTGAAATCAACACACGGTATTATAAAAGACCAGTGTATAGCACTTCAGTTTAAACTTAGAAGCAGATTTTTTAAAATGTTGAATAGTAAGACCCATAAATCTTATTCTCTAGTCTGGGAGAAACTGAGTATTAATGGCACCAGTGAGATTTACTGAATGTATCCTGTATGTTAGGCACCCTGTTAAAAAACCTACTTGCCACTGCTCAGGAGAGATACATTCCTATAGTCTAAATTATTCCAAGCATTAAGTAAATGAGTGGCCAAGCCATTCCTGAGCCTTAGTTTGGGACTACCCAATATTTAACTTTCTAAGCCTTTCATGGTAAAATTTTACAAAGCTTAGTCTCTCCACCTTTCAAATGAATTGGTTGCTATGGGGATATTAGCCAGGTGTGTCCAGCTTTAAAATTCTGAGGTCTCCTTTTCAGCATGTCTTTATTAGTTCTTGCATCTGCTGGTCCTAGCCAGTACGCCACAACCACAGCATTCTCATCAGTAACACATATCTGCCGAGACGTAAACTACAGCTGACTAATCCGATACATACACACAGACGGAGCCTCTATATTCTTTATTTGTCTATTCTGGGCTTCCTGTTCAGCTCTTCTCTAATGTATTTATTGAACCCATGCTTAATTCTTTCTCTGAAAGGCTAACCTCCAGTTTCCTTCACTGCAGCTAGATCGTGCAATATGTTAACTTCTACTGAAGTCTCTGATTTTGCCACCAAAGTGGTCATGTCCTTTACAATGTCTTTGTAAATGTAACAGAATTACGTTCCTTGAATCTTGAAGGTTGATAACCTTGGCATAACTTTATTAATAATGTGGATCTTGAGAGTGTAGTATTAGTAATGAGATGAATGTTAGAAGATTATTTCTTTTTGTACTAAATAGGTACAAAAGCAAGACCTCTAATGTCATTTTCATGAATTTTTATTCATATGATAATTTCTGACATAGAATAGAAAAATGAAGGAGTTAAAGCCAACATGCAAATCAGTGGAAACTCACTTAGCAGTAGAACTTATTGTGCAGAGATATAAAAATCAGTCGTTTGTTTTCAACACAGAAAAAAACATAAAAACAGTGAGTGGTTCTACCTCAATATCAAGGTCATAGCAAACTTAGTCTTTTCAAGTTGTACCTCTCAGCCGGTCTCAGCTTTTTTTCAGATGGCATCATGGACTAGGTAATTGATAGTAACCCAGGCCAATGTGAACTGATGTTATAAGTGTACACGAAGACGCCTATATGTGTTCTACTCTCATTCACACCCACGGCCTCCACCAGTGCTTAGATTAACAGCACTCATGGCCCGGAACACAGCATCTCAGCACCCAAGTCCCAGGGCTGGCTTTTATATCACTTTCCTTATCTTAATTACGTTGCCCTTTACCATGAACTTTTATTCTTTTAAAAATAATTATTTCAGCATTTGGAAAGAACAGTACAGAGAATACTTTATGGTTTAAGAGATTTATAAGCAATAAAAGTTTGCTTTTAAAACTCAATGAAGAAAGGGTAATTTCTGTACTTTTCTATTGAAATCTGAAGCTCAGAACACTAAGTGATTCTTCTCAAAGTCAAGACACAGAAAATTCTCAGTTGTAACAGCTAAAATTTTACAAAAAAAAATCACTCTCTGTATTAGATATGAATATAAGTGGAAAAGCAAAGAACAGGACTTGAATTTAAGTCTTTTCACCCTTCATCCAGACATTTTTTCACACCATCACCTGAACCCCAAAATTTAGGTAAGAAGAGTGGAGGTTACATGAAAATGAAAATAAACATAAAAGGCTTTCTGTTCACATTAAAATGTGAGTGGAATTATCTCTTCCAGTTAAAATGCTATTGAAAATTTATATATACAAATAAAAATCATCATATGTCTCTTATATTTCTTTAGACTTGTAATAATGTGGTCACTTCCTCTTCTTTCATTATTTCATTCAGTTCCTGAATGTCCTTGGTGGTATAGATAAATCCAAGGAGAAATGCCGATGTTCATTATCTTTTATTTCATCTTTGATTTCTGAACAGTGGAACTAAGGGTAATCATCACAAGCTTTAGACTTATCGTTCAATTTGTGTGGAGGTGTTCTTGTGTGTGTTTGTGTATGTGTGTGTGTGTGTGTGTGTGTGTGTGTGTGTGTGTGTTTTCACATATAGGTATGCATGAATATAGCTGCAACCTCAGGTTAGTCTCAGGCAACACTCATCTTGTTTTGTGAGATGAGGTCAATCACTGACCTAAAGTTCAACAGATAAGCCAGGTAGGCTGGCCAGTTAGCCAAGGGATCCACCTGTCAATGCCTCCCCACTGCTGAGATTGCATGCCTGTTTCCCATGCCTGCCTGCTTTTAAAGAGTTGTGGGGATCAAATTCAGGTCCTCACGCTTGGATAACAAGCACTTTACCAACTGAGCCATTTCCTGAGTGCTCTGTAATTCAATTTTAACAATCCTCAAATCATTAGTTTTCAAGCTCTAGCATAGCATTTCTCTAAGGATTACAACTCCATCTAGGATCAGGAGTGATTCAACCAATTCCATGAGGAACCAAACCTCTTAGAGACAAATGTTTTTCTAGGATGGCATTTCATATGCAGTCAAAACTATATAAAGATAGTACAACAGAATCTGCTTTCAGTTAATAGGAAATTGCTCTAGAAAAGACTGGACTGTTTCTGTAACAAAACAACAACAACAATAGTCCTCCACTTCTGAGGACAGAGCCTAAAACGTTTTAAAGAGAGCCAATTGCCAAGGATTACTAGCCTTTGGTAGATATTCTACTGAAATTTGCACTGTTTCCTATTCTCTCTCACTCCTCTCAGAACCTGTCTTGGCCATATGCCAACAGAGATCCAAACATTTAAAAATAAATGATTTAAAACAAAGCAGGTAACAACAGTGTATTAATTGTCAGTTAATGAGAAACAAGTGTCTCTCAAACATAGCAGCTAATTATGGCATAGTTTATACACCAAGAAACCAGGAATAGCTTAACTGGGTAGTTATGGCCCATGTCCTCATAGGAAATTGTAGTCAAATTTGTTCAAGGCTTCAGTCATCACAGAACACAATTAGAAAATCATCCCCTAAGCTCATGCAGGTTGCTATCAGGAGGCTTTTACTCTGTTATTTCTGTTGAATGGACACTTCCATTGCTTACCTTGCTCTATCCATAGAGCTACATTACTTTACAGATGGCATACTAAAAGCAAAGGATTCCCATAGTGGCTGAACAAGTTTGCACTCTCCCCAGCAATGCAAGGGTACTCCCCTTGCTCCACATCCTTGCTAACATAAGCTGTCAGTTGTGCTATTGATCTTAGCTATTCTGACCGGTGTAAGATGGAATCTCAGAGTCACTTTGATTTGCATTTCCCTGGTAGCTAAGGACGTTAAAGAGTCTTTAAGTGTTTCTCAGGCATTTGTTTCCTCTATTGAGAATCTTCTGTGTAGATTTGTAGCCCATTTTTTAATTGGATTATTTGGTGTGCTAATATCTAGTTTCTTGAATTCCTTATATACTTTAGATATTAACCCTCTATCAGATGTGAAATTGGTAAAAAAATATTTCCCCATTCTGTAGGCTACTGCTTTGTCCAATTGGTGGTGTCCTTTGCCTTACAGAGTGTTTCAGTTTCATGAGGTCCCATTTATTAACTGTTGAATTTAGTGCCTGCACCATCGGTGTTGGGTTCAGAAAGTTGTCTCCTGTGCCAATGTGTTCAAGGTTATTCCCCACTTTCTCTTTTTATCATGTTCAGTGTATCTGATTTTATGTTAAGGTCTTTGATCCACTTGGACTTGAGTTTTGTGCAGGGTGATAGATATGGGTCTATTTACATTCTTCTACACACAGACATTCAGGTACACCAGCACCATTTGATGAAGATGCTTTCTTCTTTTCCTGTGTGTATATATGGCTTCTTGGTCGAAAGTCAGGTGTGCATAGACGTGTGGATTTATGGCTGGGTCTTCAAACTGATTCCTTTGATCACTGTGCCTGTTTTTAATGCCAATAGCATGCGGTTTTTGTTACTACAGTTCTGTAGCACAACTTGAAATCAGGCATGGTGATACCTCTAGCAGTTCTTTGCTGTTGTTTAGGACTGTTTTAGCTGTACTGGGTTTTTTTTTGGTTTTCCATATGAAGTTGATATGGTGGTTCCTCAGACAATTTGGAATCGATCTATACCACTCTTAGGCATATACCCAAAGGATGTTCCAGCCTACCACAAGGACACTTGCTCAACTATGTTCATTAAGGCTTTATCCATAATAGCCAGAAAATGGTAACAACCTAGATGTTCCCCAACAGAAGAATGGATAAAGAAAATGTGGTACATTGGCACAATGGAGTATTACTCAGCTGTTTAAAAATGGCATCAGGAAATTTGCAGGCAAATGGATGCTACCAGAAAAAAAAATCATCCTTAGTGAGGTGACCCATACCCAGAAAGACAAATACAATATGTACTCACTTATAAGTGGATATTAGCTGTCAAGTAAATGATAATCAAGCTACACTTCACGGACACAGAAAGGCTAAGTAACAAATAGAGCTCTAAGGGAGACACATGGATCTCCCTGGGAAGGGGAAATAGAGTATATTTTGCAGGTGGACTGGGAGAAGGTAGGGAAAGGAGTAAGTGGTATCAGTCTAGGGGAACAACTGAGGAAGAGAGTTCAGGGAGAGATAGCTGCATTTGGGAGGCACTGGGGGGGGGGTGTGAATATCTATTACAGTGAAAATTTCCTGGAATTTATGAAGGTGACCCTAGTGAGGACTCCTAGCAATGGAGGATATGGATTCTGAACTAGATATCTTTAATAACCAGGCAAGATTTCCAGTGGTGGGACTGAGATCCATTCAGTTGAGTTGTTGGCCAAGGGTGTCCTGAAGAGATCCAGGCTGATGGTAGGAAAGAGGGTCATTCTTAAAAAACTAACATTGAAACTCCATTGCAGAGGACAACATCCATAGCTCATTTAACCTAGAGAGGTTTAACAGGTCCCTGAATGGAGTCTTCACACATACATTCTAGTGTCTTGGCACAAGGAGGTACTCTGCAGACTATGGAAAGAGAAACCAGGACACCAGCTCAGACACAAAACTTTCGACCTATTATCTGTCCTGCCTGCAAGATGTGCTGAGGAAATGGTGGTATAGAACTTGAGGGAGTGGCCAACCAAGTTCTCCTTGAACTTGAGGCCCATGCCATGAAAGGGAGCCTATGCCCTGCACTGCATGGAAGGCCTTGTCCAGTAGTCATCCAAGAAGCTTTCTCTGACAACAAATGGGAGCAGATGCAGAGACCCACAGCCAGACATTACGCAGAGAGACGGTCTAAATGTGTGGTCTCCACTGGGTCCTTAAACTGCAGAGCTCAGGGAACCATGCAGTAGAGGAGTGGGAAAGATTGTAGGAGTCAGAGTGGATGGAGGACACCAGGAGAACAAGGCTCACTGAGTCAACTTACAAGGGCTCACATGGGCTCTCAGAGACTGAAGTAGGGAGTACAGGACCTACAAGGGTCTGCACTGGTCCTCTAGGTATGGTGTTAGGTTTGTGTTTTTGTGGGACTCCTAGCATTAAGAGCAGTTACGTCTCTGTCACTGTTTCCCTCCATCGGGTTGCCTTGTCCAGTCTCCATAGAGGGGCTTTTTCCCTGTCTTAGTGTATCCTGGGTTTTTTGTTTGTTTGTTTTTTTGTTTTTTGTTTTTTGTTTTTTTTATTTGGTTATTGGCTCTTGGAGGCCTGCTCTTTTCTAAAGGGAAATGGAGGGGGAGAGGATGTGGGAGAGAGAGAAGGTCTTGGGGGTGGGGGAACTGGGAGGAGTGGAGAGAGGAGAAACTGTGGTCAGATGTATTGTATGAGAGAAGAATCTATTTTCAATGAAAAACAAACAAACAAACAAACCAAAAATACTCCACAGCAGGATTCAGCAGATAGAAAAGGTGAAAACAAGAGTCTCCAATATGAAAGCTGATGCCTTATAAAACCCACTCTAAGTCTAATATCGTCAGTCCTGCAGCACGCTTTGTGCCATAGATAGAACAGTACTGTAAAAATATGAGAGCGAATGCACAAGCCTGCGAGGACAACGTGGCAGGAGGAATTAAAGGTTCATCTTGCTATCTGGAAACCACACTCTGGTCCCAAAGATTTGTCTCCCCTACACTGCAATAAATACATGTATTATAAATATTCCTTCATTGGTTGTGGATGAACAAGAGGTTCCTCAGGTACAGTTCTTTGAATACAATCCCCCCACATGTGCGAATGACAGGACAAGTAACTACATCCCTGTACCCAAGACATTCTGATTTATTAGGGATGGAAGAACTCCCACAGACTCTCAAGCGTGTGAATGTTCTTGATTAGGTCTCAAGTCCACCTCATGTCAATCCCTCCTGTTTCATGGAAAGAATCAAGTATCTGTTTGTAACTGAGAAGTTTGTCTTAGCCTGTTTGTGTCAACAGAATTTGTATATTGTGCATGCTTCTTTTCATTTTATACTCTGCTCACTTTAGTCCAAAATGGCTTTTTATTAAGCTCTAGTTCTTTTAAACACCTACTGATGTTCTATGAATTTTTGGCATCTACCTCATTACCATAAAAAAAAAACCAAAAAAACAAAACAAAACAAAAACCCTCACATCCACAGATTTCTCCCTGGAAATCTCTTCTCTTTACTAGCGCTGAGATTGGAAAGGACAGTGCTGTTAAACTTCCTAGGAGCCCTGTTTTCCTCAGATGACGTATGCATAAGCCCCACTCATTGTGAGGACCTTTGTTTTGACCTAAGAATGCACTGAGATAGCAGCTTTGATCTTCTAGGTCTTAACAGAGATTTTGTACTCATACTGTCAGGTTTATCTTCAGATCATATGTTGTTCTCTATAGAGACTGGGGAATTTTCAAAACATTGATGGTTTGGTTCCTTTTGCTTAACTATCTGTCATTTTATTGCACTCTCTCTTCTCCTCTTAAGTTTCTTGCAATCAGTAAGAGTGAGCCAAATAAGTACACGCAGTATCCTGTTTGGAGATCTCTTCAGATAGAATGCCTTGTCTGTTAAGTACAGTATCTACATTCCCTGTAGTTACAGGCAATAGTGTTGTTAAATATTCTGCAACTAACAATACAAAAATTCCCCTGTTAGGCCCAAATGGTATTTATCTCATGTTCTCAAAGCCCTTACTTGCAGCTCTATCAGAGACCACCGTGCTGCCAATAACATCTCCAAGATACAAGGTTTCGCTCACCATCTCAAATTCTACCTCCAAATTCTAAAGTGGCTTCCATATTTAGGGTTTATTATAATAGCCGTATTCTACTTTAAGAGACCAAAATCTGTTATAGTTAGCTATTGCTACATAACAAATTATTTCCAAAATGATTTTAATATTTTGCATTTTTGTTACTTTAAAAATGAAAATATTTATTGTATCACAGTTTCTGTTACTGAGGAACCACTGAGCATATTAGCTGTGCAATTCTGGCTCAGGATTGCTCATAAGTTTGCAGTTAAATTTTTGGCCATATTGCAGCCAGAGAATTGATTTCTGAGCTCACTTACATGGCTGTTGGCAGGCCATAGTTCCTTCATGACTCTTGGCTTAAGTCCTCTATTCCTTACCATATGGCTTCTCTTGGGGCTACACAACACTGAAAATTAAGTGAGACAAGAGAGAGTATGAAGAAGAGGGTGTTAACAGCACAAGTAGAGGTCTTGGACGTGACTGTTTTATTTATAATGAATTCTATTGATCACCCCAACCTCTCCCAATACAATACAGGAGACACGTGTGTGTCAAAACCAACTGTGGAGCTAATTAGGGACATCTGGGAAACTGGCTCCCAGTTCCCAGTCAGCCATAGGCAGATTTTAGGAAGTGTTTGGAGTGATATGAGTAGAGGTTGTGTAGAAGAATGAAAATTCGCAGAAATAAGTTAGTTGTTTGCCTTCTTTTAGCTAGATCCCAAGACACATTTTAGTACATACACAGAGCAGGTCAACTGAATTTTATTGAAAGACTGAAACCATGTCAATTCATTTAAATTTTTTAACATTTAATTTTCAGGAAAAAAATATATAATGGATACCCTATTCATCTAGTTCTCTTCTTATAGATGAAACCACTGATGTATTTAACTTGCTACCAAATACCCCCTCTCTTTCATATTTGCCCAATGTACATCAAGATAGATCCAATATAATTAATCAATAAAACTTGGTTTTAATTTTTTAAAAAAGATAGAATGATAGTTGGTAAGATAAAGGAGAGGGTAGAAAATGTGTTCTTGGGGCATTCCTCTAAATTTATACTTCAGAGAACTCTCTAGAACATTTTATGCAAGCTATTTTCTCATTTATGTCCTATAACATACATCCTAAGACATAACTAAACTATAAAGGGCAATTTGATTATATTAATGATGTGAATTAACCAAAACTTTCAAAAGTGGATTTTTAAAATGTCCCAAACAACCACTTTGATCACTTTCTGATCTAGATCCTTAGGCTATGACTCCCATTAAGCATCAGCTCTCTGATGGACATCCTTGATACTAATTACTATATTTGCACAGATTTTTATCCTAAAATAACTCAGCAACCCTCTATGTATCACAGTTTTCATCTGTGTATATAATGTTCTTTGATTACATTTACCATTTCCATCATTATTTCTTATCTTCTCTCCCCATTTCCCCCTTTCTTTTTTCCTCTCTCATAAATCCTAGAATTCAAGTCTGTTTTTGAAGGAATGGAAGTCTAGTTTTCCAGTTGTAATGCTGAGGATTTCAGATAACATTTCAGTAATGAGTAGATAGGTCTACAAACTTGTCAGATCTACATAAAGGCTTAATTTTAACCCTTTGAAAGAATTAAGAAATTACTTTAAAGGATACACCACGGAAAGGCTATATATTTCCATCCAGAGGACAAAGACTCTCTGAGAAGGGCTAAAGAATTATTTGATATGTAGTTTCGTTTAATGACACATAATTGAGAAGAGACAAATCTAAGCTTAAGTGTCTTTCTTATGTCAAAATTATTAAGGACCATTCACACTTTGAAAGTGATTTTTCTGAGATGGTTACTTTCTTTTTAAATTTCCATCTCTTTTCATTTCTTAAAAACAAAGACTCTTCAGGACAGTACTGATGGCTTGATACCAGAGCACATATTGAGTGAGGCTCCTGAGGTCTCATTCATGGGACATTATAATTATCTGACACATGAGCATGTACATTTGTGTCACTGAGGAAGAAGTCTCAATAGGTATAATTAATAGAAAACTTATTTCACTTTAGTGTGAACATATTTCCTACAACTGAGCACATTTTTTGTTTAATAATTCTCTCTGAGCAAAAATATTTTCTAATCACAGGTTTTCCCATTGTTTGTTCAATGCCAGACAACGCAGGGACTACATTACACCGCCTGCACTCACGTTCTATTATAATAACACGCTTAACCACTGCGAATGGTAATAGGAACCTTTCCTCTTGCAGGGTTGAGGAAGAATTTTCAGCCTGGATAACATATGGCTCATTTTAACATACTCAGTGCCTTCCATTTCTCAGTTGTCACAATTCTCATTTTTCTGCAGGTGTTGCTGTTGTTATTGCACAATAAGTGTGGAGATTCTCTTTGTCACTTGCTTGATTAAAGTAACAGAAAACATAACAGTGAGGAGAAGATTCCAATGTGATTCGCTCATTAGCATAGCTTCGTTTTATGAGCATTGTTCTTCCAGTAGCGTCATGAAGAATATTAGCCTGTGCATTCTCAGAGGTGATTTACAAAACTCATTAAAGATATGGAAATTATTTTAGAAACTATCTGAACTGAATTTAGAAGTGATGGCAAGTCCTGTGTATGACTTCAAATAGTAAACATATCCTGTGAACTAAAGCTCTTCAATAAACACAGAGGTAGGAAATTGCATTTGTCTAGACAGACACAGTTTTTATACTTTTTGACGTTGATTTCAAATTTGCATTCTGAAAATATGATCATCCTTCTTGAAAAGGGGGAAATGGGGAATGTGCATAAAAGGATTTATATAGTGGGTCAATACTGCCATTTATTGGTTTTGAAACACTAAGAATTTCAGGGCAAAACTGACAGAGTCTCTCTTTCAGCTGCATCAATGGATAGCTATTCCTTTAAAATGTAAAGAGTTAAAAGAAGTGGTTCAGTAAATTCTATTTATATTTCTGAATTTTAATCACTATGTCCACTGTACCATTTGCAGAAACCTTATCATCAGGATACACAGATGAGGTATCTCTAGGAAAGACAGTCATGAGTACATTTGATAAAGACTGGCAAATGTTGAAGGACAGATGCTCCATCTGTGAAAGTCCCATACAGACTACTTTATACATCCTTGTTCTGAAAATGTGTAATATATATTTTGCTAATTCCATGAAGTTCCTACTGACAAATATTTGGTAACTGATATTAACTCTTTAATCCTTAATTTCAAAGGCACTCATTAGATCATAAACTGAAAAAGAAAACCATAGTTTTGAATGGATTAATGGAGTCTTACGTCAGTTGAGTAGACCATTATAATGTGTTGAGCTGATTTACAAGCTATTTGGATTAAGTTTTCTTTTATGTTTTAAGCTTGAATCATTTCTTTCTTCCTCTACTTAAATACACTGAAATATAAATATCCCAGAAAATGTCACTAAGGACTGTCCTCAGAATTCCTCCAGAACAGAATAAGTCCCTCAATCGCAAATACGTTTCTTGCAACAGCCACAATGCCCCAATAACTATGCTATGTAAAAATATGCTGACATGTTCATAGAGTGCTTTAAAAATTATTTTCTTATAAATGTGTTACAACAGATTAATCTCTAAGTTGATATCTTCATTTTGATGGTTCAGGCTTTTCCCAATAAATTCCCATAGATTCCTTTTCACCTTTCAGATTACCATCCACAGTCAAAATCAATTATCTTTCTGAGCTGTTTTTTTGTACGCAAAGTTGCTGCAAAGCAACTAAATAAAGACAATTTCTTCTTTTAAAGAGACTTGTATCTGAGACTCACCCATGCACAACTCTGAAAAGATCTGTGGAAGTAGGGGCACCCTCCATCTTTCTCCCAGAAATGGGTATTTGTGGCACTAAAGAGGAAAGATGACAGAAAATTGAAGGGTGCATCCATGGCTTCTCTGCCTTTGAGCCTTTTATTCAACTCCAAAATAGGCAAAAACTGGTGAGGAAATGTCTGTGCAAGTATTTATGGAGCAAAATAGCATATCACCTGGGGACTGGATGCGGGCCCTGCCATGGACCCTAAATTCCCTCATATAAAATGGTGTAGTGTTTGCATTTATGTTTATGCACATTTTCCATATACTCTAGATCATCTAGATTACTTGCAGTACAAACACAATGTAAATGGTAAGTAAATCATCAATATTATTTAGGGGAAAATTACAAGAAAAAAAAAAACAAGTCTACTCTTCACTAGAGAAGCATTTGTTCTACATGCACAATTGGTTGATTCCACACATGCAGAAATGCCAGATATGGAAAAGGACTAATAGGGGAGAAAAAAGCTTTAACACTAGGTCAAACTTGTAGGTTTGTAATACCACTTTAGAAATTGCTGAGCACACAGAGAACATTCACTGAAGATGTGATGGTACTTACCTTGCTGTGGCCTCGTTTGTGATTATAATTATAATTTTTTAAGGTCCTGTGCTTAGGAAGCGCTTCCCTTAAGTCAACTTCAATTAAAACATTTGTGTGTTTAGGAGAGTTCAGATACATTGCTTTCACAGCACTTTTTTCAAGACACTGAACTTCTTAAAAGTCTTAAGAACAAAATATTTCATGAACAGTGCTGGTGATAATAATGATGTTAACAACTACAGTGATGACCCTGTGTTCCAGCATGCATATTGGATTTGTACCATCTTAAGCATGCTGCAGTATAACTTTATGTAATCTTACAAAAATTTGACAATATGGTTACATATTTTCAAGCCAGCTTGACTGTAAATGCCTCTCTAGCACACTTTCTTGATATTATTTTTTCTTTACTCTAAAGCTGCAATTAGGCGACTCATGTCTGATGGGCTTGGTGAGGGCGCTGCTCAGAATTTGTCTTTCCTGACTGCAGACAGTTTACACGACCTTGTCAGAAGTTTGTTCTATGGTTTGTTGATGAGTTGATCTCAGAGGAGAAAATGAAGCAACAAACAAAAATTTGTCACATAGGTTGCAGTATTACTCCTCATGGTGGTGAACCATGAAAGTTGAATATCAACATTTGAAGTTTCTACAAGCACTTTGAACAACAACAACATAAAAAAAAATTCTCAGACACAGAAAGCAGTAATTAGTCTTTTAGTATTTATTTAAGCATATATCTCTTTCTGCTTTTTCAGTATATTCAGATTTGAATTCCTAGTTGCAGGGACATGGGGTTAGTATCACTTCTCATGATTCACTTAAGTTTAATACCCAAATATGTATTTTAGATAATATGTTACACCCATTTTTGTCTGTTAATGCAATTAGCATTATAATTTCTCCTTGGGATCAACCTTTCATTAAAGGATAGATTGGAAGAAAGTAATGAAGTCTACTTGAAGAATCAAGGCCATTGATTCCCCAAATATAAGCTGTTATATCAGTAGAATATGAAAATATTTACTGGCTAAAATACCACAAGCTTACTATAATAATACAGATACAGAATTCACTCAGACATTTATGTTGCCCTCCAAACTAATGTTATACTGATTTCTATAACAATATTTCTATTTGTTGAGTGATGAGTTAAGGCACTCTGTGAAGTCTTTATATATACATTATTTGCATTTATCCTTTGTAAAACCAATCAGTTTTTGGATGCCTTTGTTAATATTAACTGTGCTAAATTCACTGATGATAATTGTATTCTTTTACATTGTTAATGAGATTACTACAAACTTTTGAATGTTATATGTTCCTTCCACCTTCATAAGACAAACCAAAAGAAATTGAATGGTGACCAGAGTAAACAGACACGATATTTACTTTGCAGTATAGTTTACATGAATATTTTATATTCTACATCAAGGAAATGCCACTTGAAAGAGAAAATATGTTATTTCCATTGCTTTTTTCAAAGAAAATTAGCTCAAGATCCCAAATTCTTAATGTCAATGACATTGTAATTTAATTGTTCATATAAGACTGGCATGTTGTCAACAAAATAGAGTTTTAGCAGAGTTTTTATATATGTAATGCTGCTTTCCAATACATATATAATGCTGACCGATATCTACTAGTGAGATTGCAAACTAAACTGTGCACATTATGAAGCAATTATGTTAGGCTAGTTTCTTTAAAAGTTCTTCTTTTAGATGGAGTCTCATTATACAGCCAGGCTGACCTTAAACTTGGCATCGTCCAGATCCACATCAGCCCCCTGCAAATGCTGAGTGTGTTCTGCTCCAGTACATCAGCTTCAGGTGAAAGTTGGCTTCCCAACAGCTGCTTTTGGCTGTCTTTCTAAGAGTAAACATGAGATAAGCGTCTTTCTTCTCACTCCACGGAGGGAAGAAGCCACAGAAGAGGGATGATTAGACTGAGTCCTTCCTCACCTGAACCCTGTGCGCCCGGTTCAGAAAGGCAAAGGTTCTGACACCTGCCAATGTCTACACTCAAAAGTGGAAAGGTGATAGAAAGCAAGAAACAGATGTCTAGCTCCCTAGTTCTATCAGATGAGGGCAGACAACTACCCTTCTGAGCTTTGAGCTATCACTTTTTATTTATTGATTTTGCAGTTGGTATACTGAGACAGAAGATGTTGCTTTGAAAACTGCCTTAAACATCTACGTATAATACTGAATTCAGCAGGAAGCTGTCACAGGACTCCGGGCCTCCTGCTCACAGAAAAAGCTCATCAAGGTGAAGGAGCATCATTTATCAATATATAAGTGCGGAAGCAAAGACGGGAAGTTTCAAGGGAAGGTATTTATCATGAGATATTGTTCTATTAAGCTGGCTTTATTTGGGTTACTTCAGGTGATTGATGTACAATGCATGTAATCATTTTGTCGAGAAGCTCTACGCCCGGCAAAGTGTCAGCTGCTCACTGTACCATTATGAAACAGCTGCATTCTGATTGAGCTCCAAACAAGACACTTTCAAGCCCCTGTTAATCACAAGGAGACAATCCAAAGGAAAAAGCGAAGGCAGGAGGGTGACAAAAGTACTTGATAGACTTTTAAAGTGTCAAGAGAAAGGGCCAAATCACATTAAATACAGCTTATTGTCAAATAAAAGGCAAAAAATTCACATAAGGCAATAATTGGAAAATCATAACTCTTTGCTCTACAACTTTGCCTACAATTGACTTTTATGATCTTCTCCCTCAAGGAAGATAATTAATCTTGGGAAATTGTTGATGGCTTTCAAATTAAAATTTCATTGAAAAAAACTGAATAATAGATTCCACATAATTTTTAACAAGCTATTTTGACTTTGGACCTTATTCAAACTGAATTTTCTTGATTTTTTGACATTTAGATGGAAAAAAAAGAACACTCTTCCTTTTGACACTAGGGTAACTGCAAGGAACAAAGTGTTTCACTTTTGTAATGTGTTTGTTTTAGCTATTTAATTTTCCCCCTTTAATAATGGTGAGCTGTGACTTGTTTGACTAATAAAAGTTATGAAGGTTATGAGACTGTTTCCATCTTCTTTAACTATATAAAAGAGAGTAGCAGGCATGGAGAGATTTGTAGCTAACAAGGAAAACATTTCCCAAGGGGAGTGCATTTTCTCTGAGGCTTTGTAGCATCCTTCGGCTCTCAGTACTTCTCTGAAACACGGAGTCTAGTCTACGGTCAGGCAAGTGAGATGCTTGCCTTGGGCATAACAACTTAAAGGCACCAACACTCAATCTTCAAAATAAGGAATACTTTAATGTGACATGTTAGAAAAATTAAAACTATTGTTAAAAAGTCAAAATTAACACAAGATTGAAAGAAATTAAATACAGAACAATGTCACTGAATTCTTCTTTTGCCTCAGGTGATATATACAACAAATCGTGGAAGAAGTTTACAGCCACTGAGTTTTCACAGATAACACACAGTTCTTGAGAGTCACATTTAGTTAAACACACATGCATATGCACACACAAAACATGATCAATATTTCAGAGCCTCCTGACATTCCCTTTCAGTCATCAGGCCTCATAGGTTACCAAAATGCTACTTCCTATCAGGATTTACCTGTGCTATAACTCAAATAACTGAAATACTGTGATGCAATTTGCTTATAGAGGGCTTATTCTCATTGCTCTATGGTGATCTCCAAGGTGGAAAGAATATACTTATTCATTTCCTTAATGATGAGTGATGTTTTTGAAGCTACTACAAAAGGAAAATAAAGCAAGTCACAAGGAACTTGGATTTTAACATGATGATGAGTAAAATCCAACCAAATGAAGCAAACCAAATCAAAACATGGTTATCATCACTTCATTTTTTAAATTAAGATTTTTTTTATTCATTTCACATACCAATCACATATTCCCCTCTCTTCCCTCCTCTGCCTCCCACCAAGCCTTCCCCTCCAACCCACTCCCTAGACCCTCCCTGAAAATGTAAGGCCTCCCCTGGGGAGTCAGCAGAGCCTGGCACATTCAGTCCAGGCAGGTCCAAGCCCCTCTCCCATTTTTTGTACCTTATTGCTTCATTTGGGAACTTCTGTTACCACACTTAATATTGTGTTGGTGACACTATTAAAAATCATTTCTTCCCCATACCTCCAAAGTGAAAACAGCTCATAATTCAGCACACAGGCTCTGAACCCAAATCATTTTTTGTATCATTTATTTTCCTTTTTATTGAAAATAGAGTTTTTTTCCTCAGGTAATATATTCTGACTCTGGTTTCCCAACCCTCTGCT
>CABHPR010142793.1:1873-23222 GCA_902168415.1 Peromyscus melanophrys
TATGGAAAATGCAGATCAAGGGAGGGAAGGGATACAAATGGTGAAAAAGGAACCATATAAAGGGAAAAAAAACTGTTTAAGGGAAATTCAGAAAACCACAAAATCTGGAAAATAAAATGTTATAGTTTTCTTATTATTTTAGTAACATGATGGGATCATAATAAAAGAGAGTAAATTTGTAAGAGGATAAAATGATTAAAAGAAACAGAGTCAAATTATAAGAAAATAATTTTCTCTTCAGAGTCATAATGGAAAAATTTGTAACCTAAATGAATTTCAGGTTTTATATTGACATGAATGAATGTGAAATGGGCCATTAAGAACATTAGCTGAATTTGCTTTTAAAATAAATTGATTCTAAAGATTATTCTTATTTGTGTGTGTGTGTGTGTGTGTGTGTGTGTGTTGTGTGTGTGTGTATGTGTGCGTGTACATGTGCGTGTGCGTGTACATGTGCGTGTGTGTGGGTGGGTGTATGAATATGCATTCACATGTAAACATGTGTGAGCAGACATACTTGTATCTGCATATGGAGGACAGAGATTGACTTTGGGTATTTTCCTCTTCCAGGCTCCATTTCAATTTTTGAGGCAGGGTTTCTTGCTGAAAGTGGAGCTCACCATTTTTGATGTACTGAGCTACGTGTGCCACCTGTGTAAAGACTTTTCTATAGACACATATCAATATTTTCACCATCTCATTTACAACTCTTTAGTCTCAATGAGTGGATGATATTTTATCATTCATCTTGATACTGACAAAGAATAATACCTTCTGAATGAAAAGAACATTTTACATATGGTTTATTTACACAATTAAAAGAAGACAGATAGGCAATTGTGTACAATTAAGGTGATAACTATCTTAAGGCATTGTTGCCAAGGCATACGTATAGAATGGTACCACCGATGGTGCCACAGGACCCAGGAATAATAAAAGCATTGTTACTTGAAGAACTTTTGTTTTGTTTTGTTTTGTTTTTGAGACAGGGTTTCTCCATGTTGTTTTGGTGCCTGTCCTAGATCTTGCTCTGTAGACTTCGCTAACCTTGAACTAACAGAAATCTTCCTAGCTCTGCCTCCTCAGTGCTGGGATTAAAGGTGTGTGCCACCACCACCGGGTTCTTGAAGAACTTTAATAGAACTAAATGTAGGCAACATTTTAATTATGTATTAGTTATCTTTCTGCTGTGATAAAACATCATGCCCAAGAAGGAAGAGTTTCATTCAATACACCACAAATTATCATAATCTCAACTTATTTATTTATTTATTTATTTGTTTGTTTATTTATATGTTATTCATTGTTGCTACAACATATACTATGATGTCGCAGTATTCTCTCTCCATGAGAAGACTTGGAAGAATGGAGATTTCTTTAAGATTTGCTTAACTAATATAGTGAATATATATTGCGTTCTTATCAATACAGAGAATGTGGCAAAATGTTGCATAGGATCTATTACACACGAAATGTTAATTAAAATCTCATCACATTACAAATAATTAATTAGACTGTGAAAGAATGTTTAATATAATCACTGATGTGAAGTCATTTGGAAGACAAAAGATGGGAAATCACTGTTGATATTCAACAAGTCATAATTTTAGTTTCTCTTATACAACTGATTATTTATACAT
This sequence comes from Peromyscus melanophrys, assembly GCA_902168415.1. Classification (NCBI taxonomy): domain Eukaryota; kingdom Metazoa; phylum Chordata; class Mammalia; order Rodentia; family Cricetidae; genus Peromyscus; species Peromyscus melanophrys. The sequence continues at coordinate 3,514 of CABHPR010142793.1, forward strand.
ATCATGGATTATAACAGTATTTTATTTTGGACTGCACAATATAAATCTACTATGTCTTAAATACTTTGAGAATACCTATATCTATATTTGGATATATTTTCATAATATCCATTCTGCTTTCCCCCATTTTTCTCTGCTTTGCATTATCTACCATCATCCTGCATATGAATACAAAGCACTTTTTGTGATATGAAGAGACTTCTGTCCTAACCTGTTTTCTCACCGCATTTCTCTACTTTCCTGCCTTAGGCAGAAACAGAATTTGTACCACCTCTAAAAGCCGAGGTTTTGGAAGATCTGCATGCCAAGGTTTTCCTCATTCTTCTTACATTCTTGTCTTTTTACTTCTGATTATGTCAGCGACAACCTCTTAGCCCTATTTTTATTTTAAGCTCAAACTATACAACATCTTTTAAGTGACTACATAAAAATTTTCTCTGAAGACAGTGTTTTTTAATCATAACTTGTCTTTACTGCTAAACTTCTTAAGGGCACCTGTCTCGGCCCTACTTTGTTGGCATGATAGTTACCGAAGACTCAATGGGGGTAGTACTTCCAGGTCAAAACTGGAACAGCTACCCACTACAGAGACATGATCTTTTCTGAATTTCAAACTATTATCCTATATACAACCATCCTCAATAAGGTTTCCCAGAACAAATATGAAGGGTTCTTGGTGTAATAGGCGCACACTGAAATATCACTGGGTCATAAAGAATTATTACTTACTAGTGTTACAAGTGACAGAAAGGATATGAGGTGTGGAGTGAATATTGACATCCATTGGATAATAATGATAGCAATCCAAGTTTTAACACATTAATCTATTGTAAATCAGAATTTAATTTTTCTAAGCCTCAATTTCTTCATCTCTTCAATGGAGGTCATAAATCATTGGTTTACAAACTCTTCACATGCTTAAATAAAAATTAAATCCTAGAAATGCAATTAACTTTATTCCATTGTAAAAATATTTTCTTCCTTAATCTTCAGATTAAAAAAATTCACAGAATTCTTGCAACAAGGAGATAAGAATTTAGTATATCATACTTTCACATATGCCAAGGGCTTCATAGACATATTCTCAGAAATACATCATTACAGGTAACTTCAGGGAATTAATTCACTTATCAATGAATTCTCTATTTTAGATCTATTTTATAATATTTTGTTGATTTGAGGTGTCATGACTGTTGTTATCACGCCTGTCCTGACATTGAAGTAATTTATTGCCTAGTTTTTCTCTATTATAATTACCTTCACTGTTAAATGAATTTCTGGATGCTAAATATGAGAGCTTTTTGAGATGTTTGTGTCAGGGCCATTTGAGATATTGGTACCGATTAAGTTTCATTTTTCAAGCACTTTAGGAAACCAGCAATTAGATCTTTTAATAGCTATTCTACTTGTTTTGAAAGTCTTTAAAACTATGAAGATGAAATTTAAACAACTATCAAGATAGTTTTAATTGAAAAATGATTTAATTGATTGGTCAGTAAAATAAGAACCATCTTTATTTAATAAATTTATTTCAGCCAGGCAGTGATGGCGCACACCTTTAATCCCTTCACTCAGGAGGTAGAGGCAGGAGAATCTTTGTGAGTTCGTGGCCAGCCTGGTCTACAGAGTGAGGTCCAGGACAGGTCCAAAGCTACACAGAGAAACTCTGTCTTGAAAAAATAAATAAATAAACTTATTTCATTTTTCCTTCATCTTTACTAAAATAAGACAGGTCTTCAGTGGAGCAGATGAAAGAAAAGAGCAAAGGAGTGCAAAATATTCTTCCTATTTATTTTAATATTAGAATAAAATATTTAGGACATGTCAGATAAATATAAGCCAAAAGTCTTAGTAAAAGGTTTCATATGGATATTTGCTATTCTTAGTAAGAATAATTTTAATTATTTTTGGTTTACCTGGTGCCATTAAATAGAAGTGGGCTAAAAAATGCTTGTAGTTACTTTATGATATATATATATATATATATATATATATATGAGATCCAATGTTAGATACATATATATATATATATATATATATATATATGAGATCCAATGTTAGATTTAAGCTACTATTTGAAGACTAAAGTACTAAGCAATTAAAAATGATTAACACTATATAGCTTCAATATTCTTCCAGGAGAAACAAGTTATTAAAAAGATATAAAGTTTTACAATGGAGTATAAAATGTACTGGAAGCATAAAAGTAGGGAGCATGACCAAACTCACTTTCAATATTTAAAACAGTCTTTTGTAAGTGTTGTATGGAAGCTGTGATATTTCCGTAAAGGAAAAGATACGAGTACTAGATACAAGAGCAGAAGGTAAGGAGTCACAGCATACCTCTATAGAAACTGCCAGATAACAAAGGAAGACAGCAAAAAAGAGCACAGAAACAAATTATGTAACAATGGAAAGGGACATAGGTATAAAAAAAAATCTTACCTGGCATTGAATAATTAAAATAAATAGATTGGGTTGGGGAGGCAGAGAGAAGGAGAGAGTAATGAAAGAGACTTCTTGATGGGGCGACATTTTGGGGTTCAGGTAGAAACTTGGTACAGTTGAAACTCCCAGGAATCTACAAGGATAGACCAAGCTAAGACCCCTAGGAGTAATGGATATGTAGTGTGAACTGGCCATCTCCTGTAGTCAGATTGGTATCTACCCCAAAATTTTCATCAGGGAGTCTTCATCCAGTGACTGATCGAAACAAAGACAGAGATCCACAGCCAATCACTTGGCCAGACTCCAGGAATCCTGTGGAAGGGGGAGAGGTGCCAAGGTCATCACAAGGGAACCCAGAGAAACAACTGACCTGATCTTGTAGGAGTTCTCAGACTCTGCACCAAGAGCTAAGGAGTCTGCATGGGACTGACCTAGGCTCTCTCTATATATATTACAGTTGTATTCGCTTGATCTACTTGTGAGATGCCTAGTGGTGGAAGTAGGTACTATCCAGGAACCTATTCCTCATTCTGGATTGCCTTGGCCAGCCTTAATACACGGGGAGGAACTTAGGCCTACCTCAAGTAGATATACCATACTTTGTTGACACCCATGGGAGGCCTGCCCCTTTCTGAACAGCAACAGAGGAGCAACAGATTGGTGGGGTGCAAGGAGGGGTGGAGGGAGGGGGGAACAGAGCAGAGGAGGGAGAGAAAACTGTGGTCAGGATGTAAAATAAATGAATAAATTTAATTAATGATAAAAAAGAAAAAAATATTGAAATAAAGATACATTAAGTAAATGAGCAGATTTATTAAAAGATGCAGCTATTTTCTGCCCAAAGAGATACATGTAACTTTTAAGACAACACAAAAAATAGGACTGGAAGCTGTCTCAGAGATTAAACCTGTTGTCATAACTGATGATGTGTGTTTAATCTCTGAAACCCTCAAGGTAGAAAGAAAATATTGGCTCCCTCAAGTTGTTCTCTGACTTCTATATGCATACTACAATAATGACACTGGATAAATTATATATAAATGAATGAATGGTTGAACAAGCAAAATCTGAATATAATTTCACATGAACCAAGACAAGAATATGATTTTTTATACTTACAAATAATATAGATAAGAAAAGTATTACAAAGTTATACAGGGGATCTTCAATACAATAAATTTCAGTATGTGTGAGCCAGTTATCATTGTGTATAAGTACATAAAGCAGATATTTTAAAAATACAAGGGGAGATAGTAAAGGAGACAGGAATTGAGTACCATGAGTATCCAATTAAACATTGGGAATATTGTCTAGACAGACAATGAACAAAAAATATTATACTAGAACTCCACACTAGACCAAGTATATCAAAACAAACATATGCAACCATTCCATGCAACAGAGAGACAATAAGTTTTCTTAAGGCCCTAAAGACAATCTTTCACAAGAGATCATAAGTTAGACTTGTACAAATAGCATAGTGGATTAAAAAAATACTTAGATAATACCTTTTAGACCAGTGTGATATAAAGTCAGAAATAGCTAAGAGGGAAGGTTTTGCAACATTCACATGTATACAAACTAAACAGCATTTCACTTAACCAATGGCTTTAAGAAGATATTAATAGGTAACTTTAAAATGTTCTTGAAGCAACAACAAAATGGAATCCAAAGTATCTAAACTTGTGGAGTGCATCCATCCAAGGCCTCTAAAATGAAAGTGTTAGCATCAAATATTTTCAGCTTAATGATTACACACTGTATACATAACCAAGTAAATAATATTCTATTCCAAAATCATAAAATGAATAAATTAAGGTAACAGCTACAAAAGGAAAGAAATGAAAGTACATTCCATATGGTGGGTGGGATGCCTTGCTCAGCCTTGATGCAGGGTGTGGGGGTTGGTCCTGCCTCAACTGAACCTGCCAGGCCTGCTGACTTCCCATGGGAAGACTTACCCTTTCTGAGAAGTGGATGGGGGTAGGTTAGGGGTGGTGGGAAGGAGGCATGGGAGGGAGAATTGTGGTTGGTATGTAAAATGAATAAAAATATTTTGAAAATTGAAAAAAGAAAAATATCTAAGTAGAGCTATACAAAAGAGAATGGAAAATCAACATAAAAATCTATGAAATGATTGATTTTTTAAAATATAAATAAAACTGAAAGATTTTAACTATAATAAAAAGAAAATGCATAAAGTCATACATGATAGGTACTACATTCCCTGTGACAGCAGAGAAATGCAGTGGATCAAAGAGTCTATTGGGGCCAACATGTAAACAATAGATAACTTAGAAGAAATTGATAAATTCCCAGAAACTTGTAACCTGGTATTATAGAAAAACAAAGAAATGAAATATCAAGTCATCAATACTATGTAAGGGTATGGTAGAATCACAAAGAAATGTCATATCAAGTCATCAATACTATGTAAGGGTATTGACTTATAAATTAAACTGTTCCTTCCAAAGAAAAGTATAAGTTTTTATGTGTTCATGGGTAAATCCTCAAAAGGGAAAATATTTTAAGAGACACAAATTTCAAAAAGCACAAATCTTTTGTTTTAGAGTGTGTTTGTGTGGTGTGCCTACATTTGCATTCCTGCGTTTTTTTCTTCCTGTGTGTGTGTGTGTGTGTGTGTGTGTGTGTGTGTGTGTGTCTGTGTGTCTGTGTGTCTGTGTGTTGTTTAGATGTTGAGGGCAGACATTTATGTCAGATGTCTTCCTTGATCACTTTCCATTTTACTTACTGATAGGGTCTCTGACTTGAATCCATAGTTCAGTGGTGCTGCTAGTCTAGCTAGCCAGCTTACTTCTGGAATCCCATCTCCCCTACCTAACTAAGGCTGTGATTACTGACATGCCACCATGCATACTTGCCATGTACTACATTTATAAAAGTGTAACTATCTGAAGTATGGCCCTCAGACTAGCATGGTTACACACTGCACATGTCTCTAGCCCCAACTTCAAATCTTAGCATAGTTATGCAACCATGTTTGTAATTTTTTTAAATTATTTTTTTTGTATTTGATTACAAGGAGAACAGCGGCTGAATATGAAACTATCAAATACCAGCATACATAAGATTGTGTAAAATCTGTTAGCATTTTAGAAAGATATAGATATTCAAATGAGCTAGGAGATTGTTTAAGCATATGGATAAACATATGGAATAAAACAAGCTTTAATCTCACCAAATGCAACATGAAACTTTTAGTTTCAGATGAACAGAAATTAAATATAAATGCTAAAAAACTCGAAGTTTACAAAAAGTATCTGCAGTTGATTATTTTTAAAGTCTGAAGGAGATACAAGTTTCTTAGCTAGAACATATTTTGATAGAACATTTTTTAAAAAGGGATAATAATAAAGAGAAAATATGGTAACACTGACTTTATCAAAATTGGAAACAGTAAAATATTCAAGCAAAATCTCTAACAGAAATAAGATTTGTGTAAAATGTGTACTCTTATTGTTCAACTGTTAAAACAACACACTGGAGACACACATCTGAGGGACAGTGTTTGCCTAGCTAGAGTCAGTATCCAGTGAAAATATACCACTATGATGATAATAATAATATTTAATGGTCATACATTTACAGAAATAATCCCACAGATATTCTACAAAGAAATGTATAAACTTTACAATCAACTTGATTTGAGATAAATACCCAAGTTAATCGTTACAGAAAGCATCCAATAATATCAAATAAATATATGATTTCAATAAAATTAGCAAAATCAAATGTATATTAATGCAAGCTATTGTTAAGAGTATATTTGAACTAGATTTCAAATGTATGTCTATAAAAATATGAATACTTGCCTCTGCTGATAAAAAAGTCAAAGCTAAATAACAAAATGACAGTCTGAATTCCACTGTAGGAAATAATATTCTCAAGAATGAAAGAAAAATTTGTGTTTACAAGTCAAATTACAAAACAATGTCAGTATCAGTATTATAAAAAATATCCCAAATGCCACGAAAATTAGCAAAATGAATATTTGCTTCATAATTATTTTATATAAAAGAATAGTATCTTGAAATAAGGGAAACAAATTAATACATGCAGGAAAATATATGAGTCTTGGAGAAAATAATTACCTGAAACAAAATAAACAAGACATGAAACTCGTGTGCTTAATGCTTCTAAATATAGTCTTGAGTAGGACAAACTAATACATTATAAAGATTTAACAATGTCTTCTTCTGTAAGAGGCCAGGGTTCTAAGTAAAGTTCCAAGAGCGTAGAGACATTCTACCTTAACAATGTGTATGGGTGTCAGAACACTTTAAAATTTACATTCAACTTTTTCTTATTTCATTCCAATTCAGTTTTATCTCAAAAAATAAAAATTGCATGATAAATATTGAACTACAATGACTAAATTTACTTTTTGGTGTTATAAATTTTAATTATTAAATTATTTCCAATTTTTATTATGTTTTATTAAATGTGCCAATATGCCAGGCAGTGGTGGCTCATGCCTTTAATCCTAGCACTCAGGAGGCAGAGGCAGGTGGAACTCTGTGAGTTCGAGGCCAGCCTGGTCTACAGAATGAGTTCCAGGAAAGGTGCAAAGTTACATAGAGAAACCCTGTCTTGAAAAACAAAACAAAAGTGCCAATATAATGAGATGAATATAAAGTGTCTTCCTCTTTTTATATACAAATACATAAAATATGTCTTGAAGTCTTGGATATTATTATAGCCATCATTGTGAGTTCATCATGTCAATAGATACACATAGAGATACATTTATGTCTGAGTTTCGCTCACATAGAAGGTATAGAAGCTCTGAGAATATCTAAGTCAAGTCTTGATGAGAATCTTTTTCCTAGATAAAGATACAGGGACCATATCTAAGAACAAGCCAGAATTAAAAAATAAAAGTGTGATGCAAGCCTGGGTCCCACTGTCATACCACATTCTAAAATAGAACTCAGAGAGTAACAGATGGAGTTCAGAAGGTCATATGAGGGGACTCAAGGATAAAGGAAATGGAGAAAGATTGTTGAGACAAAGGGGGAGTGTAAACAGCAAGTTTGTAAAACTGAAGACTGCCAGGGGCTCTTGATATTTTTGGAAACTTTTTTAATTAAAAAAATATATTTTTGATATTTAAATAAATTTCATCATTTCTGCTTCTCCTTTTTCTCCTCAAACCATTTTTATGTATATTCCTTTCTCTGTTTCAAATCATGGCTCTCTATATATTTATCTAATAAACATATTTATCTGCCAACATCCAAGACTTCTCTGTACTCTTGCCTTGCTTAGGCATGGTAGGATGATTACCATCATTTCACTTTTCTTTTCCCATGTCTAATGAGTAATCATGTAACTGAGCCTTATTGCAGTCTTAGGTCAGTGGTAATTTCTATACAAGCACTTAGATATTGCTTGAATGCTTATCTTCCCATATGCATATATATAACCTCAGTCCGAACATTTTTGAAAATATGAATTAATAGTCCCTATAAGTTCAATTTATTAACTACTTACTTCAATTATATTTCCATTTGGCTGTATCAATAAAAATACACTTATGTGCATAGATTTGTACCTGTGTATTTATATCCCATGTGTGTACAGTCCAGAGGAGGCCACAAGATGGCCTTTGATGCTGTGAAGATGAAGTTACTAGCAGTTGTGAGTCACTGGAGTCCTCTGGAAGAGCAGCTGGTGCTTTTCTATGCTAACTGGTATCTGCAGCCTCTGGTACATCTTTTTGCATCTATGCTCTATAAGCTTTAAAAGGTAGGAATACTCTTTCTACTTTTGTTAACCCTAATGTCTGATTAAATTCTATCTATCAACCAAACAGGTGCTTAAACATTTCATCTCAATGCTTTTTGGTTTGATAAATGCATTTTACAGAAGTTTGTATTTTAAAAATATTTCATTTCACATAATGAAGGAAGATGACACATTCTCTTCACGCATTTCATTAGAAAATAATTTTCCAGGATTAAGAATAAATATAATTAATTTTGAAATCCAAACTCACTTCTTAAAAGTAAGCATTGTTTTGCTTTGAATCATTCTAGTGATTTTGAACACTGTTCAGTTCACAACTTGCACTTTTTTTTCTTTCTGGTATAAGCAGCATTTATATCATAGTCAAAAATCATCTACACTGTTGTTTCCCTTACCAGCATGACCTCATGTTCAATCTTTTTCCAGCTGTAGCCTGGTGTTGGTAAGGCAATATCATTTTTATGTATGAAAACACTTATTTTTCTTGCATCCTGGCCTAACAAAGGAGGAAAAGTGAACAGATGTTCTGAACTCCGGTGGCCATCTGCTAAGCCCTCAGCATTGCTCCTGACAGGGCCACAATCTGCAGAGCACTTACTCATAAACCAACCATTTTGTGAATGAAATGATTTTAGTGGTCTCCAAGGCGATCGCATTACCATCCTGTGTCAATACTGAAATTAGTGTGGAAATAAAAATAAATAAACCATTTCCTTCTTACGTTTCCTAAAGTTTATTGACTTGTTTAAACATCTAACTCTACTACAAACAAACATGGTTTCATTATGCTTTCACTTATACTTTGATGAAAAACAGTGACTTCCCATCATGCTCCCTTTCTTCTTTAAGGACTAAACATATAAGCTTAAATATGAGATCATTCTGTTCCTCAAATGAAAGTGCAGATCTTTGGTTTAATAGAGAATTTTTTTTGCAGTCCAGACACACAAGCTAATATCAATCTATCCTAATAGTTCATGCTAAATTCTGCACTGATTTGCCAGGAATGTCATATAGAGAGAACACATACCATGTGTTGCAATAAAATACATATATTGTTCATAACTTTGAAAGCTGGTGGTTCAAGGTCAATGTGTCTTTGGGTTCCATATTAGAAGAATCTGTCCCTAGTTTCCTTTTTTGTCCTGTAAAAGACCTCTTCTTAATTTGTCTTCATGTATTACTTCCTCTGTGTACATGCACTGTTTCTCCAAAATCCTTTTCGCCTTTCTTATATAATTTATCTACCGTAATTCAAGACTTCTCTGTGCTCCTGTCTCACTTAGGCATGGTAGGATGACTACCATCAATTTTCCTTTTTCCATATCTAGAGAATGACCATGTAACTGAGTCTTATTGCAGTCTTAGGTCGGTGGTAATTTCTAGACAGGCATTTAGATATTGTTTGAATGCTTATCTTCCCATTCAAAAATTCTTATTGTAACAGTCTCTACTTCAACAACCCTGGAGAACATGGCCTTTGAGAGGTAACTGAGCTCCTAAGTTTCTTCCTCCTGAAAGATATTAGCAAACCTATAATAGTGTGGGAAGCTGGAGATTTTCCGCTCTGGTCATTTTACTTCCTACCATGTTGCCTTAATTACCTTTCAATTTCTGTGGTGAAATACCAAGTTCAATGCAAGGTAGAAAGAATTTAATTGGTTTTACAGATTCATAAGGTAAGAGACCATGATGACAGAGGGAAGGCATGGTGACAGGAAGACTTGAGAGTTTACATCTCAAAAACCTCCAGGAAGCAGAGAGTACTGTGGGAAACTTCAAAGCCTGTCCCCAGTAATACGTCTCCTAATCCTTCTCAAAGAGTTCTACCAACAGGGCACTAAGTATTCAAACATATGAGCCCAGGGGGACATTCTGACTCAAACCACTACACACTCCTCTAATTCTGCTCACAACAGATTATGGAATATTTTGTTGTCTTCTTTTTAGACTTTCCCACCAACAGATCTGTGAGAAATTATCTCTTTAATGGTTTCTATGTGTGTGATATGCATATATGCGTAAATGCTATATTTGTATGATATATGGGTATATGTGTGTATATTGACACATGTATTTTATGAATGTGTGTGAAGTAGTGTGTGTGTGTTATTATCAATGTGAGGAGGTCCATGCAAAAGCTCATATATCAGTCCTCAACTGCCTCCTTCTTCGAGAGAGGTCCTCTTGTTCACTGCTTTGTATGCCAGCCTGGATGGTAAGTGAGATTCCTGGGGATTCTACATTTTGTCTCCCATTTCATTGGCAAAGCCCTGCATTACAGTCATGTGTTGCTATGCCAGCTTCATGTGTGTTTTTTGTCAGTTAATGTGTATCTACACACTTATGGAGCAAGTACTTGGTTCGCTGAGCCTTCACCTCAGACTGGTTTTACTCTCTATGAATAATCTAGAACAGTGTATTTTGTTGCAAATGTGCATAGCCAACCAGAAAAACAATAAAACTCACCTTTGCCCTATGAAGGTATATTTACTTGTAAAACATCTCTCATTATGTTTGTTTACATTCAGCCAACAATATTTACAATGTTTAGTGGAAAAAATTGGAGAGTATTTAAAATAGGTTCAAATTTATTTAATTAGAAGAAACTGAATTGTATAAGGAGAAGTTTTACAGAAAAGAGAAAAGTAAGAACATGAAGATCAGTTCATTAGATCACAGGCTGCACTTTAAATTATGTAAATGGTAAAGATTTCCCAGGTAGAGGACTTCTAATGGAGGAAGACAGGAAAGCCATCTCTCTCCCTCTTAGGATCTTGGTGACCATACACTGGATACAGAAACAGATCAAAACCTGTGCCTGAATTTATATAATTTAAAAGAAAATTTTTTTATTAAACAAAATTTAAAACTATAATTACAAGTATTTGGCTGAATTAAAATAACAAAACAAATGAACAGAAGCAAAGCCTAGGAAAACATTAATTTTCTCTAAGGCCAATTGCACACAATGAAAAAGAGATATAGAATAAGCATTCATGCATGCTTCCATCTTCCTTTTCTGCATCCTGGTCTTTCTGACTAGAGTTTCTCTGACTACTGAGGTACAGTGCCTGTTCTCAAGGTTATTGTCATAAGCTTTCATCCTTCAATGAAGGAATCTAATGTATATTTCTCCCCTTGTAGGGCCAGCATTTATCCCTGACACTTTCACATGGGATTTTTCCTTTACAGATTAAATTGGAAAGTGGAAATAATTTCTATTCATTGCTCATCCCAAAGCCAAGCATCTAAACAGTTTTCTCATTATGGGTTTTAAGTCAAATCACTGAGGGGAAAGGGAGGTATAAATAATTTAGAGACTGAGCAAAGTAAAGTTAGCAAAATACTTAAAACAGACTCATGGACATTAATTCATGCTTCCTACTTGAAATAACAGAAAGAAGGTATTTTAGCCTCTAGATTCCATCTGGTAGAATGGGAAACTCATGACTCCTTAACCTTCCATTTGCTGTTTCCATCTAAAGGGGGAAATTATGAAAATCCTTATTACTTTATCTATGGAAAGGGAACTTTATATTTAGTTGCACAACAGATAGATGGCGAGGCCTATCTGTTTCTGTCTCTCTTTAAAGATCATTATGTAGTAAACAAGAATAATTCCTAATTACATTCTAAATATTGGTTTTTATACCCACAGAGAAGTACAGTCCTTACCCCTCACCAAGGACAGTTCTCTTTGTAAAAGATGCAGACCAGTACAGAAAACTACAACTGATCAAAATTCAGAGCTATGGAATTCAGTCACAAGGAATACATCAAAACTTCAGATCCTACACCTAAGGTTCTGGCATCATTTGAGAACAGGGTATGGATAGATTTTAAGAGCCAGAGGATTGGGCATTTTTGCCATAAGATTGTATCTCATAGGACTGTCAGAAATTACAGCCATAAAAAAATCTCACCAACATGACTGCCTAAACACGAGATGAACAGGGACAATCACAACAGAGATGCTTAAGTGACAATAGCAATAGAGACACTAAAGTAGGCAGGAGAGGGCAGAGAAGCTCTCAGCTCTACACAACAAACAACAAGGAATTGAGCAATGCTGAGAACAGCAGTAGTCTTTCCCGGAAGAGAACACACAGTTTGACCATACAATACCAAATGGTGAAACATGACAGTGTGCATTAAGGTAACAGTATACAGAGTGAGCAGCTTGTATTTATGTATTTAGAAATATAAAAGAATATACATAAAAATTTGTAAGAACAAGCAATGAGAAGAGGCCATGCATGTGAAAGAGAACAAGAAAGGGTATATGGCAAGGTGTAGAGGGAAGACAGAGATGTGGAAAAATATTGTATTACTTTTAATTGCTTAAAACAAAACTGTCATCAAATAGCTACTGTGCATTTTCACCTGTTTTATACAAACTCTAGACTTAAGCTACACAGGCATATAAGTAACCCAAGCCAGCTATGTGAAGATACTGCTGTATCAGTAACACATCCGTGTCACAAAAAATAAAATTGTATGGATGAACATACATAAAAATCAAAGCATTTAATTATTGAATCAGTAGTCATTGGATCAGTAGCCTCTCTTCATATAAACATCATATTCTAAGGAGAAATTTGGTCTTAATTTTTCTCTCAACTAATTTAATATGATTTTAAACACACATATATATATTTAATTTTTTATATGATATATAAGGTTAATGTATGTATTCTGGGATCAGCTTCAAGGTCTTGCTAGATCAAGCACTGTACCACATTACCACCCTTCCCTGAGACCTGCTTTGGAAGTTAGTAAAATCTGAAGACTATTCTTACCCATAGTCTTTTACTAACAATAGACAGAGATTTATTCATTGTTGTGCTTTAAAATTACTTTTGTAAATTATATAACACACATGGTTGGACAGTCCCTCTTGATGTGAACACTCATCTTTAGCTTCATCTCAGCCTCACTTTTATCCTTGTATCCTTAATAAGATATTGACATCAGGTTTTGAAGAATATAAGATACCCACTGGGTCAACCTACTCACCTTCTCTTTGAGGAGATGAGGGATACATGTGATTGTTGAAGAATGCTGATTTTTGCCTTTATTTCTATATTTCCCACACAATAAATAAATTTTATAATGTGGAGGTGCAAATAAGTTCTTTTAGGTGTTGGTTGGTTAAATTAAACACAATTCTCCTGTTGGCACATCTTTGCTTCTCTCTCTATGTTCTCCTAGTGAATGTCTTTGGGCCACAGATTATCTGATCAACACAGTTTTAAGTAAGAAATTAACATCCTGAGAAAATTTAGGTTAAGGGGAAATTCCACATGGAAGCAACAACAGAAACAGAAAACCAAAACTTTAAACATCATGAGCGTTTTGTTTTATTTCCTATATTATTTTGTTTTGCTATTATTCTTCTTGTAAATCTCACCCAAGAAGCCTCAGGGAAGAACCGCTGGCAATCTTCCCTAGGCTGCTACTACTGAAACCTAATGGAATCAAATGAAGTGAAACAAAAAGGAAATTGGATGTTTGATAAACTGGGATGCAACTCAGAAGAAACTATTTTATTTGTGCCTGTTTGGCTGTGTTCTATACATTAGCAACATGGACAGTAGAGAAATTCCAAAACCAAAGCAGTTTGTATAAATCTCACCTTCATTTTAATTGGAAACAGCCTATACAGACATGGACATGTGCTGTTACATGAATAGGTACAAATTAGATAGTTCCAACAGTGGTATGGATACCAAAAATGGTATCTGTTTCAATGAAGGAGGTCCAATTAAAAACATTCTGTATTTTTTATAAGACTGCTCATTTATATCTTAGAATGTATGAGTTAAAGGGCACATTAGAAGCTTCAAATATACATTTTAGAAACACTAGATATTTCTGAAGATCAGTAGCAGACTCAGGCTTCATAGAACACACATACAGACACACACAGTCACACACATGTGGATGTGTAAAAATACTTAGAATGCTGATTATAGTGTTTGCAAATGATCCTCTGGTATGCACAGGTTAGGCAAGTCTAATGTACATTTCATATTACTATCTTTTTTTTTTTTTTTTTTTGGTTTTTTGAGACAGGGTTTCTCCGTGTAGCTTTGCACCTTTCCTGGAACCCCCTTTGGAGACTAGGCTGGCCTCGAACTCACAGAGATCCGCCTGCCTCTGCCTCCCGAGTGCTGGGATTAAAGGCATGCGCCACCACCGCCTGGCTCATATTACTATCTTAAGGAATATATAAGAAAATTATATATAAATAATTATGATAAGTCCATAGAAGGTATTAGGTAATGTTTGCATTATAGTAATTACTGAATTTCAACAATTTTCAGTACTAGAAAGGCTTATCAAAGAATATTTTCCATGGGACTTTCTAAAATTTGATGTTACTGATAATTTTCCTTTTCTACTCTTACCTAAAATGTCTTTCCTTTCACTTGCTAACATTAATGCAATTTCTGAGAATGTATTCATACCTCCATACAAGTACATTTCTCACTACAATGCTAAGGTGTGAATTGTAATTAACATAAGTCTATGATGGTAATACAGTTCTATATTGTAGTGGATGGCAAAATATATAAATACATTATATATATTCAAAGAAAATATTCAATGACAGCAGAGAGAAAAGTCCGGTGGGGCTCTCATGGAAAATTATCATCATTCTTAAGACCAATCTGTAATTTCCTTATATTTCAAAGGTCATCCACCACATTTGGACATGACCTCTACCAATGAAAAAGGTATATTAAGAATCTGAGTGGAGCTAACTTGAGATAAACCAGGACATGATTCCTAAACTGAAGTGAAAACATGAAAATAACATGATCAGGAATGCTGTCAGGAGACTCTGTGTTGTAGGAATGCTATAATTGTAGATGCTGTCTCATACCATGTTTTTATTTACAGAATGCAATTACAGTTGTGGACTGTATCTTACTTTGATACACATGTCAGTCAACCATTAACTTGTGGCAAGCATAGCACAGTTAACTTAGGGGATAGAACTTAGTTCCTAGAGAACCCACTATTACAGGCTTATTGTTATTATTGTATGTGTCAGTATGAAACATGTCGACAGTCATCATTGAGGAGGCTTCTGTCCTGGTAGCATTGGCCAATGTTAGAAAAGGGGAAATACTGAGTAAAAGTGATCAGTGTTTGTAAGCTGACATTTTTCTAATCACTTCTATTTTCTCACAAGAATTTGTACTTTTATCTATATCTCTGTTTCTATAATGCTCAAACTACAACCAAAATTTGACAAATTAATCTCTCACAATACAGTTTGAAATTTCAGTAAAAATGATCTGGGTGTTAAAGGACAGATAAATTTCATTTTTATGCTTCACGAAATGGTTTTGCCTACCATATTCCCAATACCCAGATATAGTGCAAAAGGGGAATCTAGTAGAGGTAGTGTTTAGATGACAGAGGACTTCACTGAAGGAAGGTATCACCAGGGAATTGGTCCTTTAAGCATCTTTCAAGTGAAGAGCAAGGGCTGTAGCATCCTAAACCTTCCTGCATTCTGGGTAACACCAGGAACATCCTGTTAAGCATTTCAGTAGGTTAGATCACTGCCTGTAAATCCTAGTAAGTGTTGCGTTCTGAATATTGTGAAAGCCAGGGTCAACATGCCAATCTCACCATAGTAATATAAGCCTTTACTTAGTTAATCAAGTTTTTTTTTTTCTGAATAAGATATATTCACATATTTTGTCCTGGTTAACTTTGAATGATATGAAGGAGAAGAAAGAAACACACCAGGAAAAAGAGAAAATAATGAAAAATTTAGAAGTTAGAATTCCTGAGAAAAAATGCAAATAGGCATTTAAACTAATGTTAAATAGCAAAAAACACAATTAAATGTGATTAAAGAGCAAGAAATAGCCTGTATCAACTATTACAAATATAAAAATATATCCGATTACAAATATAACATTACATATATGTGTGTATAACTGAAATAAAGACATGTTAAAGTTTGCAAAGATTATTCAACACAGGAAGATTAGCATGAATTATGATTTAAAAAGAAATCACCACAGAGAAAAAAGTAGGGATAAACAGGAGAATAAAACTAAAGTATATTTAGGGGCTTTTCCGAATAAGATAAATAAGGTAGTATATTATTTTAAAATGTGTGATGTCTCCACGATTTTAAGGTAATGTTAATTATAAGTCACAGTCACCTCTCTATCTTCAGAATACTACCCCCAAATGTAAGACACTCAGAAAAACAAAATATACAGATAGTCACAACTACACATACGGGATTGGAAAAGTCTACAAGCATAGGTGTTGAGAATATTTATAGAATGTTAATAGAGGTGCAATTGCTCCCCTAAAGGAAAGTTAAGATGGCAGAAACCTTTCAAAATTGGTTAAATCATAGTTATGGGCATGTAATTTACAAGTTGTCCACCAAGTAATAGTTAAGTGTGTGTGAGAGAGAGAAAGAGAGAAAGAAAGAAAGCATGTGTGTGTTTGTGTGTACCTAAAACAAAATCAATGATAAACATATAAAAATATTTCTAACCAATGCAAATTTACAGAATTGTTATCAATAATTGCAATTTCCAGGGGGAAAAAGCCATAATTGAAAAGAAAGATTAATTCTTTTTTAAAATTTATTTGTTTATTTGTTCTTTTCTCAAATATTACATCCTGGCCACGGTGTCCCCTCCCTCCTCTCCTCTCAGTCCTCCCTACCACCTTCCTTCTCCTCTGATTCTCTCCTACTTTATTTCTACATAATGAAGAATACATTAGTCAACTCTCTATAGTGGATCAATATCCAGAACTTGTGATTAATTCAAAAGATTAAAAACCAGGATACCAAATGATCCAAATAAGTGAAAAAACAGTATTCAAATAAAGAAATACAAATATCCAAGAAATATAGAAAGTTCAACATCTTTATCCATCAAGTGAATGCAAAAAAAATGCCTTGATACACAGTGGTATAACTGAGTCAGTATAATGTCTGCCTTGCAAGCATGAGGACCTGAATTCAATCTCCAGAGCTTATGGTTAAAAAAAAATTAAGAAATAAAGAAATTGGGGAATGGTATTTAGACACTTGTACTCCAGATCCAGGGAGCAGAGGCAGGTAGATTACTTGTGTTTTCTAGCCAGCCTGACTAAGTTCTTGGTGAGCACCAGGTCAGAGAAATTGGTTCAACGATTAAATGAAATTATATTTTAAGAAATTAAAAATAAATAAAACTAAGAATAGGTGGATAAAGCCTAAAAAACAAAATGGAAAATGTCTTCAACTCTGCATACTATATTCGTATACACACATACATACACACACACACACACACACACACACACACACACACACATGCACACCACACACACACTCACACACACACACACACACACACACACACACACACACACACACACACATACACAAACTACATTGAGATTTCCTGTCATCCCATTTCAGATATTTATTGTCACTAAAACAAGCAAATAAATATTGGTGGGGACATGAGGAAAAGGGAACTGTTATATAATACATAATGTTTGCAAGAATATACATTAGTCCTGCTACAAGGATCATGACAGATGCTACTTTAAAAAAAGGCCTATTATGCAATGGAGTTTTAATTCTTCCCAGTATACATCTAAAAGTATTGCCTTGAAATAAATTTACTATAAAGATTCCTGCATTGTTTATTATGACTCTACTCATATCCATAATATAAACTATGCTAAGTGTCTTTGAGTGTATGAAGGAGTAAAAAAATACCATATACATATACAACGATGTTTTTATTCAGCCGTGAAGGAGAATGACATTATCCTGTTTGCAGGAAAATTGATAGAACTGGAGATAATCACATTTAGTGAAATAAGCCACACTACCATGACGAATACTGTTTCCCTTCTCTAATGCATGAAATTTAAGGGGGAATGAACAGGAAAGTGTAGGTGGGCTATTGCCAATGAAGAAGTGGAAAAGTAAGAAGAGTGAGGATGTATAAGTATAGACTCGAGAAGGAGTGACTCTGATCAGAATATATTATACATATGAGTGAACTTATCCTGATGAAATGTATTGTACTACATAATTAAGATACAGTAATACATTATTAATTAAATACTGAGTCAAGTATTAGGATTAATTGTGAAGTCCCAAGGGAATACATATTTGCTGAGCATAGCCAGGAAAGCTTGTAATCCTAGTACCAGCAAGACTACTGACAAAAGTAGATGGACAGTCAAGGCCCACATGGGATGTATAACTGAAATTAAAATTAAAATAAAAAAGAAAATGTGAGGATGAAGTAGTTTGAGACTAAAATGTCTCACCCATGCTCCTCTGTTTTATCATTGGATCTCTGGGTCCTTGATCAGCTACTGGGGTTAGCAGATATTGAGACTTTTTGGAACTAGAGCTTAACTTCAAAGATAGACCTTGAGAAATATATTGTGGCCCAGATTCTGGTCTCTTCTCCACTTCCTAGTCAATAAAGAGGTTGTCAAGTCCCATGGAAAGCTCCTTTTGACACAGAACCATCTGCTCCAGTAACCACACCTTTGCCTCCAAGATGGACTGTATGTCATAAATTGTAAACCATACTGTGCCCCTTTCCCCTGAAGTTCACTTGTTTAGGTCATTCGTCATAGTGGCAATGACAGCCACCAATAACAACAATAACTGGAGGTACAAGATCAAAAATGAAGCATAGATGCTAGGTTATATTTCTGTTCGGTTTTATAGCTCATTGTCTTATTCACGGATAAATGAAATGAAATATACAAAATATACAGAAATACTGAAAATATTATTATTTTCAGTTTTAAACCTTTCAATAGAAATCTATGAAATAGTTTACTAAAGAAAGATAAACATGTACATCTTTGACATAATGTATAAAATATGGAATAAATTATTGCATTTTTGAATTGATCACTGGAGATTTTCTTTAAAGATTTATTAATTTCCTTTGCATATATGAGTGCTGCATCTGCATGTCTGACTTTATGCCAGAAGAGGTCATCAGACTGCCCTAGAGATGGTTGTGAGCTACCATGTGGTTGCTGAGAATTGAACTCAGGACCTCTGGAAAAGCAGCAGGTGCTATTAACTGTTGAGCCATCTCTCCAGCCCTGCATTTTGAATTGACAATAATTAAATATCATTAATTGTCACATGTATAATTTACTATTGCAGCAATGACACTATGAGAAAACTTTACAAAGGCTGGACAAGTCCAATAAGGGGCATATTTTAAAACTTTCCTTAAGTATTTTAAATAAGATCTTACATATAATAAATATTTAAGGCTAAAAATTGCATTATAGGGAAACAACAATTCCCTACAAAAATTTTGAATCAACACAGTATGTAAAAAAATAATTAAATATGAAGAATTCCTCTTTATGATCTGAATCACATCTGGGTAGGTACACATGGACACCTGTACACACACACACACACACACACACACACACACACACACACACACACA
>CABHPR010142795.1:0-22869 GCA_902168415.1 Peromyscus melanophrys
TGTGTGTGTGTGTGTGTGTGTGTGTGTGTGATGTCCTCATTTGGCATTTTTATGTTGATCTCACATTGGCCACAAATGAATGTGTCATTGGTCTGTCCTCAGAGCAAGTGTTGTAGTGTGACTAATGCTTTACTGTAATAGAAGCAAAAGTCCCAAGAAATAGCAATTTTAAATAGATAGATCTTTACCTAACTTTTAAAATAAAAACAAAATGAAAAATTCCAGTGTCAACAGAGTAGATGCTTAAAAAACAGAATGCAGAAGTGATACCTATTTTCTAAAACTAAAACAGTGTAGAAAGCCATACCCAAGTTGAGTGTAGCCACCACCACATTAAATCCTTTAAAGTACAGACCACCAAAAACTCTTCATAAAACCACTGCTTAATATACTTCTGTAACTCATCAATTCAAAGTTATATTATTTTGCTTAAAAGTGAAATTTCATTTTAAATACAGCATCTGAAAGTGTAGTAGGAGAATGCCTAGCAACAAGACATCTGAGGAGTAATTGCAAGGCTCTAATAGGGCTTCTTCACCAGCAAGGGACACTTCTAAAGTGTAGTCACACGGAACAGTCATTTTTAGATGTGCAGGCTGTCTAGTGAGAACATTCGTGTATGTCTGGAAGCATAATGACATTTAGCCATATCCAAAGAGTCACAAAGCAGTGATGTAACTGGGTTTCTTTTTCTTTTGAGAGTCTCTCACATGTTTTACAAATCTGTTCATTGTGGTTAGAATGAGTATCTTAAGCTTCAAATCCAAGGAAGGAAGGAAATGGAGAAAAAGCAGAACAGGAAGCAAAGTGTTATACATCATTAAAGCTCTCATTTTGGTTATTTTTATTTTTCAACAAAGAAGCTTGAGAATGAAGTGTTTTAGAAAGAATGCCTCTTAGGAACACATGTCCTAAGATAAAAGCCCCAGAAAGATAAAACGACTGTAACAAGGATGTCTCAGGAACATGACAGAGCATCAGTGATTATAAAAGGTCCAGAGGATCTGTCCTCGGTTATTTCTGCTGGTAAAGCAGCTCAGTTGGGAGAGTGCTTCCCCAGCATCACAGAAAGCAGGAAAGATGACACATGCTTATGGCTCAGTGCTCAGAGGGCTAGCCTGGAATACAAGATGACCTGTCTCACAAAAATCAAAGAACCAAAGGAAACAAAAACAACTTCAAACCAGTTATCTCTGTAGGGTAGAGTAAGGGAAGTCCCTGGTTTCTTTTTATTTTGTTTACAAAGTAGCAGTAAGAAAAGTGGCTTAAGAATAAATGAAGAGGTGCTGGAAGAGAAACTGAGTCAAGAGCAAGGACTCTGGAGCACAAAGAGTGGTCATTTAAGAGGGTTCAAGGTTGTGTATCAGTCAGGGAATCAGCAGCAGAAGACGGCCTGGAAGCTGGAGGTCACCCTTCTGTGCAGTCATTTCCCAATGGCCACAGCCTCGAGAGTTCATCTTGCGTTCCAAGTAAGAGAGAGTGCAGAGTGTATGCTTCTTATACATATACAAAATTTATGTATCTACAAAAACTTCTAGAGTTCTTATCTTTCCTGCATGAATCATTCAGTCTTATTCCAAGATCTTCCATCATGTGTCAAAAAGGAAAACTTAAATACATGTGGGTGTACATAATACAAGTATAAGTGTGTGTGTGTGTGTGTGTGTGTGTGTGTGTGTGTGTCACATTTCTTTGCTTTTATTTTGAAAGGCCTTTTTAACAACAAAGTCGGTAATTATCAGTGTCTGAGAGCTGTTTCAGAAGTTGCCAATAATTTGTTTATAGTGTCATTAGAATTAGAACACATATAGCATGCAGGTATAGACACAGACAGACAGATAGACATAGACACACACACACAAACGCAACTCTGTCCCTGTTTTCTAAGAGTCTCTGTCTCAAACTACTTCTCTGCAAATGCAATTGTATACATGGTATGTGTATATGTGGACGTGCGTATATAATAGGTTTATTGTGAGAATAATTTAATTTGTGTAGAGAAAACTGCCTAGAAGAGTATGCGGCACCTGGTTACCTAGGTGCAGGGTTTCTGCTGCCATCCTGTAATATTCTCCCATGATCAGTATCACACCGGCACAACAATAAAAGCGCTGTAATAATTGCATTCTAAAGAATTACATTTTATTTTAGATGTATGAAATGACAGTTCTTTCACTTTAACTACTGCTAATATAATGTGTAAGTCATTTAAAATAGAAGTCCAGAAAATGGGCTTCTCACTCCACCTTCTTTTTTTTTGGGGGGGGGGGGTTTCGAGACAGGGTTTCTCTGTGTAGCTTTGCGCCTTTCCTGGAGCTCACTTGGTAGCCCAGGCTGGCCTCTAACTCACAGAGATCCGCCTGCCTCTGCCTCCCGAGTGCTGGGATTAAAGGCGTGCACCACCACCGCCCAGTCCCAACCCACTTTCTAAGATGTGTCTCCAGCATAACAGATTCTTAATTTGGAAGCACTGATATGATAGCAGACTGTTTACTATTAAAAGGAATTTCAGAATAAGAGATCAGTTGAGGAACAAACAAGGAATCTATGCTCAGAAAGTTTATAACTGTATGCATAGGTACCTATGTTTATAGCAGATGGTCTGTATGCCTTTCCTTGGATATATAGAACTAATTCTGTCATGTATGTAATATGTTATATACATAAATTAAGTAGCACCACATACATAAAACACATATAAATATAAAAACAAAAACAATGGTATTTAAAACTAAAGCATTTAGTTGTAATCCAAATACCCATGTCTGCCTATGACACTAAAGAATTCAGATTTGTATGGCTACATTTGGCACATACCACTGATGATTCTGACGAGTTGTTTCTCTATATAACAAATAAAATAATGAAATTTAAATTCCCTATGAAGCATATTTCTATTCTGAAGTCACTTCTCCCAGTGTGCCCAATTTGATCACATTTACCATCTCTCTGACATGTCCTTTCTCATGCTTTAGAAACTGCCAAAGGGACAAATGGAACGAAACCCAAAACCAGCCTCAGAAGGTCCTAGGGAAATGGAGGGCTCAGTGTCAGTTCTGACCCGGCGCTGGAATCTGGGAATATGGTTGTGGATCAAGAAGGGGTACATTATGACCAAATCACACACACACACCAACCAAAAACCCTCAAGTTAAAACCAACAGGTCTATAAAGCTTTATTAAACAAGACAGGTAAATTCTTAATCACACTGGGTCTTTAAAAAACTGTGTAGGTCTGGATATGTGTACTCTACTATTTAAGAGAAAAAAGGAGAGGGGGCCAGCACCTTTCTTTTAGGTATTTCACCAGTGCACCACAGGGCGCTAAAATGACATAGCTCTCCCCGCCCCCAAGACAGAGTCTTACTAGATAGTCCTGGCTGTCCTGGAACTCGTTATGTAGACCAGGCTATCCTTGAACTCAAGAGATCTACCTTCCTCTGTTTGCCTGAATGCTGGTATTAAACCCCTGGCTTGACATCACCGCTCTCAAACACCCCATATATATTCTGATTTGAACTGAGGAAGGAGAGACAAATTGTGGCCTGGTGCTGATGCATGTAAAAATCTCCCTCTGCTCCAAAACCTGCTGCATGTCTCTTTTGAGTTATATGAGGTGGTGGCTAAGTCACCTTCCCACCCTGATCTTCAGTACAGCTGTAACCACCTTTGCTCCCACCCAATCAGGATGATGGTTAATTACGTAACAAGGGAATTAACAGGTTATAACAAGAAAGTTCATTCACGGAAAAAGGATATTAAAGTAATTGGACTATTTTTAATCCTTCTACCTTAGGAATGGGAATCCATTGCCTTCAAAAGTCTTCAGACTACTATTGACAGTTCTCTAGTGGGTCAAATGCTGTATTGGCCAAGCCTGGAATAGCTTTCATGTGAAAGCTTATACCAGAAATGTTTGAGGATGTGAATTTTTGAATATTTGTAACATACATACATATATATACACACACACATATATATGTATATATACATATACAAACACACAATGTGGAGATGAGGCCCAAGTATAAACATATTAATTTGCTTTACATATAACTTATTCACATAGTCTAAACATAATTTTATATATGTTTTAGCACATCTGTGTTTCACTGCAGCTTGTCATGTGAGTTCAGGTACTCATTTTTCCACTTGGGTATCTTGTTCTTTTGAGACAGCATCTCTACATAGCCCTGGCTGTCCCTGCAACTCACTTTCTAGCCCAGGATGGCTTTGAGCAGAGATCACCTGCCTTTGCCTCCCCAGTGCTGAGATTAAAGGCATGTGCCACCATGCCCAGCTGTGGCTTCATTTTTGACACGCAAAAGTTTCAGATTTTGGCTTTTCAGATTAGGATACCCAATGTGTATCACTTATAAAAAGTTTCAGTTTGCTTTTACAAACAAGGGACACTATAAGACTGTGCCAGAGTGCAAAGGCTACTGGACAAGCAGAGGGCTCAGTGATAAGCTCCATGAGGATAAGCACATACTCCAGCCTTGACCAGGACAGTCTTAACGCCACATCTGTTTTTACAGTTGCTGCCAACACTTCCTCTTCCATTCTCAAAAATGCCGATTTGGATAGCAAATTCTATTCTTATGTTTTCGAGAATAAAATGCTGTCATTTTATCAGCAGAATCCCATTCGGCCAAGAAACTTCTCCAAATTCTAATGCTGGCTACGAGGATTTGATTCTACGAGGCTGGCTATGTCAGACCTAGGTATGGAGTCTGAATGGATGACAGACTACTGAACTCCAAGCTGTTATCTTGCTGACTTTATCACTTGTCTTCTCCAATATAAGACTGGTAATGTGACAGGAAGAGTCCTAGGGAACCCATGGGTTTCATGAAAGGACCAGAAAACAATACCACTACTGTTGAGCTGCGGAAGTCACTAGAACTTACAGATGAAAACCTGCTTTGAACGACTGTGTAAATTATATAGGACACAGTCACTTCCACCCCAAGAAGAATGCACTTTCTTCCCATATCTGCTCTAAGCTTATTTTTAGCTCTCTGTAGTGGGTGGACAGCTAGCTGTGTCTAAGCCAATCTCAAGCACAAGTTTGACCCTCTTTTCTCCAGACTTCCACTCTGAGCACCAGGACTGGCAGTCACTTGCCCTGGCAAGTATGAACATGCTGCACCAAGAGTTGTAGTTTAAAACTAAGGATGACAAAGAGGAAGACAAACCATTTCTGCCTTCCTTCCATAAGAAAACTGCCAACAATTTTCTTATAATTGATATGCCTAACTAGTATGTATTTTAATCTTTAAAATGAAACATGAGCACTAGGAGATTAGCTGCAATCTGCAAGCCTGCTTTCCAGAGCTAGAATTCTAATTCCACAAACTTGTTAGCAGTGGTAAAAACATCCCATCTCCAACTGGAAAGGTGAGAGTTTGTGAGAGGGAACTGAAAAAGTGTTAGTGAGAGAAGTCTGCACATTACAGACACGTTCTGAACTCTCTAATAGAGAAGATATGTTATACCCAACACATTACCTTGTTCAAAATCCTTATAAGGACTGCTAACCAACCCTATAATAGTACTGTATAGACAAACATAACCATTAGCTTCTGACTCCCACTCACTCTTCCTGAAAGAAAATTACTCATTGAAAATGCAAACCAGTACACCCAGAACATCTAACATAATACCATCTTGGTGCTTTTATCACAGAAGGGAAATATTTGTTTCTCTTTGGGAAATTCTTAGTATGTTAGTAATTTATTTTTCTTGGCTTCTGTGTTTTTATAATGACTTCAAAGAATGATATGTACACACTTAGGAAAATTTATATTGCCAGCGTAATCACTGATTTTAATTTAACCTCATTCTAAACAATGCCTCCCACAAGAGAATAAGTTCTAGTAATTTACCTTAAGAATTGTAATTGTTCCCTGTGAATTTATGATAACCTACATTTTGTAGACAAAGACGGCATAAGATGTATTATCAATAAACTACTCATCAAAAAATTATTTCCCAGTTAATAAACTCTGCCAACTCCCTCTGGTCAACAACATATTTGGTTTGAGCATACACAAGGTGTGCTGTCAGCCCATGTGCTAGGAATCTGATCGTTCTATCTCCCTCATCTATAAAGCTAAAATAAGTACTCTCAGATCAGCATTTATCTGGTAAGTTTAGAAGCCTATCTTAAAGAAAGCTATCTGGTGACTGGAATCAGAGCATCTTAGTAAATGAATTACTCTTTATGCAGTCTTTACATCTGTACGCTGATTTGCACTGGATTATGAAATAACAAGACCCACAGTCATTCAACAAAAGGACAGAGACTGATAAACAAATATTTCCCTTTATTTGAGTGGGTTACAGCTACTTGTGGGATATTCAGAATAACTAAAATCCTTAATTTACAGGACTATAAATGATGCTACTTAACTGAGAACCAGCCAGCAAACAGTAGCCATCTGAAGAACACTACCCATGGAGGGTTTCCCACATCAGCTCAGGGTTTCCCACCCAACTCAGTTTCATAGTATCTACAGTAAATTAGGAACTATCGGCATCTAAGAGTCAGATGAACAATGCTCAAGATTATTTATCAACAGTAGGTTTCCTTACTCCTTTGCCAGATGCACATTGGTAGGTTTTGCTCCAATTGGGATCCCATATTTGTGCAAAGTGTTCATCAAAATTTCCCTCATGTCATTGTTGTAAGAATCAAAGTCAAATACATTCCGAACCACACTGGAGAGACCTTCGGTGGGATATTTCTGCACAGAAAAAAACAAAACCTTCATTATATATGAGATAAAGCATACAACACTCTAAAGGCTATAAGACTGAGAAAGCAGTAATAGTACACTAATGAACTTCAGCAGAAATGCATTAGCTATGCTTGCTAACCAGGTAGTAGGAACACACCCTTACGTTAAGCAGTCACTCAGACGGCTTTTCTTCCTTTTGAGATACACAACAGAAGTAGTGGAGTTGCAGTTCTCCCTGAGTGTCAGGGCCCTGCTCAGACCTTCTGTTGCCTTCTTAAACCTGCCTACTGCTGCACTATTCAAACTGGTCAAGACACGAAACAGACTAGACGCCCACTGACGGATGAATGGATTAGTATGTGGCATGTACACACTTCCGGATTTCACGTAGCCATAAAGAAAGTGTGTCACTCCCAGGAAAACGCATGGAACTAGAGATCATGTGACATGATATAAGCCAGCAGCAGAGAGAAAAGCATTCTGTATTTTCTCTTCTACGTGGCCTTGGTATTGAACAAAGGCACAGAGGGCGTGAGAGGAGAAGGGGGACTATGAGTGGTGAGGAAGAGGTTTAAAGAGAGAGAGAGGAGGTAACAAAAGAGGGCGATAAGGGAAAGACAAAATAGCACATTGTCCCTTACATGCACAATCAGCTTTAACTATATACAAACACAGGAAGAGAGCAGAAGGGAACGATTTGGGCAGAAAGGAACCAGGATGAGGTGAGGAGGGATGGCAGGGGAGAGCAGTGGGGAAGGACTTAATGGAGCAAGGTACCATGCCATATATGTGTGAAAATCTTATACTGAAATCATTATTCTGCACTCTAAAAACAATTTAAAAAAGGAAGTAACAGATTGATCAATTTAAACTAGCTAAATAAAGTGTGGAATGTCAACACAGACATCTCTAGAAAACTCAGTCTATGAATAAATGGAAAAAAACGATAAAGGAGGAAGAGAGAGGGGAAGAAGAACTTAAGTGCAGGAAATAGAGAATGAGTGGCTGCCTGCTGCTCCCTGAACATGGAGGTAAAGAAAGCAAGAGCCACTATAGCTAGACATACGCTGGTAGTTCCTCTAATGACCGGTTTCATTGTCCTTTGGTGCTGACATCCAAGCCGGTATGCTGGACTTAGCAAGGCCTTATGAGTAAGCGCTTTTTTTCCTTCCCATGTATACACACACACACACACACACACACACACACACACACACACACACACACACATACACATATATATGTATATATATATGTTTTTCAGACTTAAGGATAGTATGCTGTATTTCTGTACGGGTATATGTTGTAGAATAATTAAACCAAGTGAATGGACCTATTTGTCATTTTGCATAATTATATTTTAATAGGTTAATCATTTAAAATACATTCTTAGCAGCTTTGCAATGACCATTCCATTATTATTAATAGCTTTTCAGTTATTGTGCTGAGTAATAGCTTTTTTTTCCACTGCAACTGAAGTTTTCTCCCTTAAAATCTCTCTCCCTTTTTTACCTCCCAGCAACCTATTTTTCTCAGTGAGGTTTCCTTGGAGGGTTAGAGGCTGGAGAGAATTCACAAGTCAAAGGCTGTGGCTGTTAGGTGGGAGATCATTATTTGCTATAGAGAGTTTACATGATTTTACTTTGTTTTGATTTCTTTACCAAGTGGACTATACATTGTGCATGACCAGAGGAATTTTATTCTCTTGCCCACTTATCCTAATTTGACAAATGTTCTTTTAGTATACTATCAGTTAGTTCTCGCTCTGTTTTCTACCTTCATGTCATTTGTAATACTTTCTATCCAGATACCACATGCTAGTTGTAAAAAGCTAAACAACAAAAACATTTCCTTGCTGTTTAATTATTCCCCCCCAACACACACACACACACACACATACACACACACACACACACAATCAAACCAAAAACAACCCATCAAATTTCTTAGCTGACTGGTAATGATCATGGTACAAAATCTTGCTAAAGCCAATTCAGAGACTACAGTAGGAACGCCCTCTGGTCTTCAAATCTATTGCTTAGATTATGCACACTTCATATCAGGTTATCTGACTAACCTATCACAAAACGGAAACACCAGTTATGAACTGTACAGTCTGGACGACGCAATGGTTTCTTCTAGACACCTCTGCACAGATGTATACCATACCTGTAAGTGTTTGACAATGTTGACAACTTCTCTGGTAGAATAAGGATAGTTAATAACCCCTTGGTCAGCCAAGTTCCTCAGCTCTCCAAAGGCCGCGACAAGCTTCTGAAGGATGGGTTCAGGCACGTTTGGGCCATACTGTTTGAGCATCTCAAGCTCTGAATGGGGCTTGGGGTTATCAATGGCATGACAGCTAAAAATGTCACCTACAGAAAGAAGAAAGATCACATTCAGTGGTGATAAGCACAACAAAATGCAAGGGTGGTTTAAAGAGCCAGTAGTTGCTCAGCAAATCACCGAAAGCCCATCTAACAATGGGATTGTACAGAGAAGAAAGAAAACGCCTGGACCAGAAGAAAACTAAATGATATGTGACTTATTCTGCATGAGTTTATTTCTATTAAAAGTTAGGATACCTGAATACATGCTTCCTGGGAGATAGTAAAACACACAGGGGGAGGCTCCTTTGGCCTTGCCAAAGCACTCAGTGGTCATGGTTTACCTTATTTTGTTCTAGGAACCACATGGATAAACAGCTATTTTGTGTATGCATATGTAGGAGTGCTGTATATATTTAAAAGTAACGAAACAGAGCATTTGCAGCTTCAAGCTTCATCTCACAGACTGACATTTTCAAATACAAACATTCAGGGCAACTTCGTTTTTTGTTTTTTTTTTTTCATTGAAAATGCAAGTTATCATGAATGTAAAAAGGTACTTGGTCCCTCTACCACGCAGTCATCAAATAATTCCTAAACATCTTCCAGACACCAAGTACAACCTAAGGTAATATATATCAAAGATTAAAAAAAAAAATCCCCATCCTTGTGGAGCTTATATTGTTACAGGGAGGGATGTGAGCATGGTATATGCCAGTAGAAACGGTCATGGGGGAGGGCAGTCACATGGGCCTCATTGAGAAGGTAAAGTCTTCAAATATGTAGCTACGTGGAAGAACATCCTGTGGTTAATACAGCTCAAGCAAAGACTCTAAAGCAGGTAGAATTGGCATACAGAAGAGTGAGGCAGGAAGTTGGAGAGAGGATGCGGGAAACATCGCAAAGGATATTGGAAATCACTGAACATAGGCCCAGCATCTGAGAGATGAACTCATAAACTCAGAGTGAAATGGGCAGTCATGGGGATTTCTACCAGAGAAGTGGACTGCTGTCAAGACTGTACAGGGTGTAGGCCAGCGGTTCTCAAACTTTCTAATGCTGACACCCCTTAATACGGTTACTCATGTTGTAGTAAATTTTCATTGCTACTTCATAACTAATTTTGCTATTGTTATGAATTGTAATGTAAATGTCTGTGTTTTCCATTGGTCTTAGGCAACCGCTGTGAAAGAGTCATTTGGCTCCCAAAGGGGTTGTGACCCACAGGTCAAGAATTGCTGGTGTAGGGTGACAAATGCCCATCCATGGGGCTGCAGCACTCCTGCTCATTTTGCTAGAAGAGGCTCTAACCAAACTGTCCTTCAAAGACGTTACAGAGCAACAGCTTTGGAAGGCAGTCTCTGTGGAACATGGTTAGGCACACTTATTTCAGGATGGTACCCAAGCTTAGGTCCTTCTGCACTGTACCCCGCTGCAGGTGCAGGATTATCTAGCTTCCTTCATGCTGTCCTGGGGGAACTGGGGCTTGAACAACCAGCACTATGCTGACTCACTGACTACTCATTTTGTTGTCTGGAGAGAGGGCCTGACAGTCTGACATTAACCCAAGCTGACTGATCACTCCTCTCCTCTGGTCATCACCCCCAATATGGGTCAGCTTCTCTCTCTCATTTATTTATCTATTTATCTATTTATCTATCTATTTATCTATTTATCTATCTATCTATCTATCTATTTATTAATATTTTCATCAAGAGACATAATCCCTCCTTTGCTTTTGACCTAGAGTCTGGTGTTTCCTGACATGAAATTGTGGCAGGCTAATTTATTAGGAAAATAGGTAAAATCTTAGATCGTTCACAGATCATGACAACAGACAGGAGCAGAAGCAAGACACCCATTAATTAACCATTATTATTATTATTATTATTATTACTGTTAAAAATAATCAAGATGAAAGAGGGTGGTGGCTCCAACTGAAACGGTGGCCAGTGTTGGTGACAGTGAGATAATCTGGAATGTGCTTTAAGAGCCAGTAAGATTTCCTGGTAGATGGTAAGACATGTAAGAGAAACAAAAGCCAAGAAAGATTTTGCTGTCAAGAAGGACAGAGTTATTATCATAAATCAAAGGAATTAAAAAGAAAAATCCATTCAGTAATTCCTCACAGTGTGGAATTATTAGATATAAGTTAAGGTTTTAATAACAGGCAAGTTGGAAATAAGTGTTCAGCAGGGAACTGGAGAGTTTGGCTGCAGAGAAATTCATGGCAATAACAGTTATCTAAGCGATAATGTGAAATGACATGCTTTGATTTTACCAAGGGAATGAGTGTAGATAGACAAAAGAAGACCAGAACATTTATGAAGGAATGAACAAAGAAACTGAGGAATGGTCATCAGTGTGGGAAGAAGCCTAGAAAGTGCTGAGGAAGGACCAGACATCAAGGAAGGACGGAAGGACGGGAGAGTGACTAACTGCGACAACTGTCCTAAGCACCTCTGACAGTAAGACAGCCAGGGAACCCATCGCTGGGTTTAGTCATGGAAATGGCCCGATGACTTAGTCAAGAATGGCTTCTGTCGGGTGGTTCAGGCAAAGATCGGACTTGAGAGGGGTGAAGAAGAAATGGATGTCGGAACTGCAACTTCTAAACACAAACAACTGTTCAGAGTTTCTAACAGTAGCTGGCAAAAAAGTAGGTAGACAGAGAGAGACCCTGCCTCAAAAAAATAAAGTAAAAAAAAACAACTAAGGTGCTGTGAGGCCGGGGATTTAGGAGACCAAAGTTGTTCAGCAACCACTGTGGGGAGAGGGGAGCAGAGCAGGGAAGTAGGGGAGGGGAAGTGGAGTGGGAAGGGGAAAAGGGAGATGGAAGAGGGGAAGGAAGAGGATTGGAGTAGGTGGAAAAAAGGACAAACCAAGAATGAGTGACAAGTGGCACAGGGTGACGGCAGGTGGACAGACGGACAGTGAGCATCAATGTAGGCCTTAGAAAGTACGTGGAAAGGGTGCCTGGGGGTGAGAATGGCTACGAAGAATCTGAACCTGAAAAGAACTTATACTTTTCTCTATAGAGAAAACTACAGCTTGCTCTAGAGTGTTCCCATGAGCACATCTGTAAGAGCAGCAGTAACGCAGGAATCTAAAATCAAAACTACATAAATAGTATAAGTGAGTATATAGTATACATTCTAAAATATATACAGGAGACTACCGTACTCAGTTCCATGACTTATTGTCTCAATTACTATTCCAAGGACTGGTTTTCATTTCAGCATCTAGTATTACTTATCTCATTTCTCTTAATAGCACCAGCACACTGCTCTGTTGTCTGGATACAGAATTTCCTTATCTAGCTCCTTTGGAGGGACAGTGAATGCTTTCATCCTAGTTATTATACACATGTTGTGCTGACTATCCTTGTACTCAAATGGCTATTCAGGTAAACTCCTGGGACAAATCCCTTACGTGGAATTGCCAGATCAAGATCCTAACAGGAGCCTGGGCCTGCTTTGTACTGTGTATGAGATTCCAGAGAAGAGGAATTCTCCTGCATGGCTGCTGCTGCTGATGTACCCTCCAGGGCTTCCCTACTCAGTATGAACCAGTCTCTGCACAGCTGGCCTCAGGCTTTTTAGAGGAGGTGATAGAAGTCGACACTAACAGCCATTCATTATGGAGCATTAAACAACTGCTTAAGTTGTTTATTCTGAGTCAGACATAAACGTGCAGTCCAGCTCGGAGCCTAGCTCCACCACTCATTAGCTAAGTGATTGAAGAAAAATAACCCCTGTGAGTATCAAAAGCTCCCTGCCCCCAGATGGTGACGATGGAATCACAGCCCATGGTGAGTAATAGCCACCACTATAGCATTGCTGTTGAAATTATTCTTGTTATTATTATTGTCATTATTTTTACCTAAAGTGCCAAAGAAGTCATTGCCCAAGAAAGGGAAGCCAGGCCTGTTGGCCAGAACTACCATCCTGAAGTCAGGATGAATCACGATAACGTCTTTTCTTCCATCCACATTGGCAGCATCTGAAAAATGAAACAGTTCATGAAACTCTGTTCAAAACAGCTTCTGGTGTTCCTGACTCAATTGTCGTCTCCAAGGCTGTGGTAGGACATAAGATGAACATCAGTGAGGCTCTCATTCAATCCAAGACACCAGGAAATCACACAAGTTTGAAAATTATTATCTTCTACTTCTAAGCTATCCTTCAAAATGATAGGAGAAGACACAGAGGGCCAGACACAGCCAGGGCCTGATCACAGCTTCTGTCTGCGCAGCCTCTGTTTCCTTCTGGTCACACCATCTTTGTATACTATAGCCCTCAGAGCAAAGGATCAGGCTGAGCTCTAACCCTTGAGAGTGTAAGGGACCCTGTTAAGGGACTGTACTCAGGCTACGGTAAATTCACATTTTCCCTGAACTGTGAAAGTCAAATGTTAGATTGCTGTTAATAGCGCTAAGTATACCCCAGAGCAACATCAAAGAGGAGCACGTCTACCATGCCGACCTTTCTAATGGGGTTCTCTTTACATATGTTCTTCAAATATTTAAGATTTTAGTACTGATTTATGGTACTGGCTATGTATTTTCTAAGGCTAGTTATAAATTTTCAAGTCTTTTCACAAGACAAAAAAACCCCTGAAATTAGCATCTTACATGTATTTAGAAAACTTAAATTGACTTACAGTTAAATATACTTGTACAGGCTAGGTTTTTTGTTTTGTTTTTTGGTCAACTTGACACAAGGTAGAGTCAGTCACCTGGGAAGAGGGAACCTCAACTGAGAACATGTCTCCATAAGATGGCCTGTAGGCAAGTCTGTGAGGCATTTTCTTGATTAATGATTGATGTGGGAGGGCCCAGCCCTCTATGGGTAATTCCGCCCCTAGGCAGGGGGTCCTGGGGCATATAAAAAAGCAAACTGAGCAAGCTATGAGGAACAAGCCAGTAAGTGATTTTCCTCAATAATCTCTGCTTCAGTTCCTGCCTCAAAGTTCCTGCTTTGAGTTCCTGTCCTGATTTCCTTCAGTGATAGAATGTAACCTAGGAGTTGTAAGCTCTAAGCTTTATGCTAAAAATAAACTTTTTCTTCCTGAAGTTGCTTGTGATCATGCTGTTTTATCAGAGCAACAGAAATCCTAACTAAGACAATACTGATGAGATTTATTAATTTTCCTTCTCCGCCCACCCCCAGCAATATCTACTAAAAGAATAGTATTTCTGTGTTTGGGGAGGAAGAAAAGTAAAATCCAAAGCAGAGAATAACCTCTTCCTGAGTTATACACACACACACACACACACACACAAATTAAATAAACCATCCTGTAACACGATTGCTAAACAGTCTTTTTTTTAAGAGCCATTGATGTTTTTATTTTTAAATTGTCCCCAGATTCAGGAGTATCCCTTCCAATTAGCTTCTTCTTTTCTGAAGAAATGATCTCCATATTTGGGACATTTCTTTTTTAATGTTTTTTTTATTAAATTTTATTTATTTATTTTTTAAATTACACTCATGATACTCATTAATTACACTCATGATATTAATCACATCTGTGGTATTCATAGATTACATTCACAGTATTCATTCAATTATATATACATATATATATATTTTTAATTTTAAATGCCGAATGTCATTTATTGAGAGGGAGAGGAGTTCTTGAATACAGGCTTACAGCACAATGGGAGGACCCTGGAGGGCAGAAGTTCGCTACTAATGGCTAAATAGTCTTATTAATAAAAAACCTGGAGTCAGATACTGGGGGTGAGAGCTCAAAGATCAGAGGAATAGAACAAGCCAGTCACAAGTTCTTACCACTAGGAAATCCTCATCCCAAGAGAGCTACTTCCTGTATACTCATACCTATATACCTTTCTGTGCCCTGCCATCTTACTTCCTCTCTCCACCTAGCTACATCACTTCCTCTTTCCACCCAGCTCTATCACCTCCTGTCTGTCCATACAGACCTCCAGACCTCTACGGTTAACTAGTGCTGGGATTAAAGGCATGTCCCACCACGTCTGGCTCTGTTCCCAGTGTGGCCTTGAATTCACAGAGATCCAGATGAATCTCTGCTTCCTGAATGCTAGGATTAAAGGCGAGTGCTACCACTGCCTGACCTATACGTTTAATATAGTGGTTGGCTTTTTCCTTTGATCCCCAGGCAAGCTTTATATGTTAGAGCACAAATAAAATATCACCATACCACCCACTGATTTTTAAAATTTTGCTTTAATGTATGCACCACATGTGTACCAGTGGAGGCTGGAAGTCAGCATTGGATTCCCTGGAACTGGAGTTACAGATGGTTGTGAGCCGACATGTGAGTGCAGGGAATGGAACCTGAATTCTCTGGAAGAGCAGCAAGTATTAACCATTGAGCCATCTCTCCATATTCAGTGACTCTTAATTGAACTAAGCCAATAATAAAAGTAAGTTTTAATATTGTGAGCAAGAGAAGCAGGCCAGAGTTCCTAAAATTTCAAGATAGCATTTTAATAATAGAATATTATTTTTCTATTATTAAATATTTGAATAATATTTAATAATATTATTTGAAAATAGGTATATTTGAAAAACAGGTATAAAGATTCAAGGCTGACATTTTCAGGGTAGAAAAGTATAAAGACTGATCACAGAAGAGGGAAATTGGGGGCTGTGGGTATAGCTTAGGGATGAAGCATGTGATTCCACGATTGAAGCCTCAATTCTACTCTCAGCACCAACAACAAATAAAACCAAAACCAAAAAAACCAAAACCAAACCAAACCAAACCAACCAACCAACCAACAAAAACTCCTTGAAACCAAAGAGGTTAGATTTAGATGTTATTTTTAGAAATGAATGTCAGTACAATTTAATTTGCAATGAACTTAAACTTACTGCTTGTTTACAGGAGAGAGCTCGAGAGGTACATCCCAGAGATGCAAAATCACACACACTACGGAGAATGTTGCTTTTTACTACTCACGTGCTACAATGCGCCGTCCATCTGCTAAAATCATTTCTCCATTTTCTACCAGAGTTTTCAAAATACAGGTGACATTTGTCGGTGCTTTGTCTGCCTCATCGACTACTAGAATATGACCCAACTTTACCGCTTTAACCTTTGAAGACAGAAAATGTGTCATTAGAAACAAAGAACCAAAGTAACCATTATTGAAAGCTCATGGCTCACTGCTTTGAATTGGCCACAGCCGGTTGTAAGTTACAGGCACAGACGGCATCGCACAGTCAGCACCAGAAGCATCACAGGGCACTCAAACACAACAGCAAGTTTGTGCTTTTCTCCAGTTAGAACCATTCCCAACAACATTTCACACCCCAGAATGGGGGAGACTGAACGTGCCATAGAGGGTGGGAGTAGTTTGATGGAACAGTCACTGTCCAGTTTGGAATGTACAGTTTGATCAGAGGAGATGGGTGTTCAGGACAAAGAAAATCGATGGTCAAACTGCATTCGGGGAAGAGTGAACATATTGTCTCTAGGACAGTCAATGTAAGAAAAGGCACAGCAAGGTAGATTTGGTTTCTACTGCTAAGGAATGGGTTGCCAGACCAGAAAATATGCACTTCACTTCACCACGTAATGGGGCAGAACTACACATGTTTGAATTCTGACCTGGTGAAAAATGGAGCACTGAGCTACACTTCAGGGTACCGAACTTGGCAGAACACACTGAATCGACGTAGTTTGGCAAAGTGAGTGAAGTGGGCATAGAGAAATGCAGGTAGACTATTAGAGCGACCTTGGAGAGGCATCACCTATAGACTGGAGAGGAAGGCAGGTGAGCGTGCCAGGTCTTGGGTAATCATGTGGAGGGAGACATGAGGAGAACGATGAGGCTGTAACCCCACCTACCCTTGCCAGGCTCTCCTCATGCTTTCAAGGAGGCAGGCAGGAGATACTCCATACATTTCAACATAAACTAAAATTTCTTTCTAAAAGAGATACTAATTAATAACCCACAACCTAGTGGACCATATCAAATTGTTCTGACTGCACAGTATTAAATGATTTTCAGGAAACAATTGATAAACGATGCTCCCTTTTATCACAGTATTTCATACTGTATTCTCAAAGACTTTATAAGGATTTTAAAATAAGCTAAATTTAAAGAAGAAAAGGTGTAGCTGCTCCTACTCCTAACACACCTCTGTTCAGAGAATTGCTGGGCTCGAGCTTGGAAGACTTCTGGCACAGATCCTGAATTTCCCCAGCCTTGGGGCCTGGCCCACAGCAGCTCATGACAGCTGCCTGCAGAGCAGCTCTGTGGCCAGGCTTAGATTTGAGTCTTGAGTGGGAGTTAGATCCTCTCAGCCCCCCAAAACACTGAGTTGATGTTTTGTTAGTTTAGAACAACAGCAGACTTTTTAAAAGCCTCAGAAAATAAGCAGAGGATCCCTGTCAGTTCCTGAATCTCTCACTGAGGAGAGAAGTGCAGGAAGAGAATATATCATTGTCTCAAGAATTTCATTTCAATAGAGAAGCATATCTAATATGATACAGGTATGCAATCCAATCAGACAGACACTAAAATAATAAACGCATGTGCTCAATTCAGATAACTGACCCATCCAGGGGCTGACGTACAGGTACAATCAAAACACACTTTAGACCATGTGTATCATCGGCTTACTGACCAGAGGTGAGTCTTCATACACAATTAGTCCATCTTTAACTGAGGGCTGAAGGGTCAGAGTCTGCACCGTGGTGTCCCTAAAGTCAAACCAAACATTTCATAGTCAGGATGGAAATGAACCAATGTTTGAGCATGAATAAATAATGAGTAAGTCTTTAAATTTCTTCAACATCCTGCTTTTCCCAAGAAAAACCTAAGCAACAAGTGAAAGTTCAGCCAGCAACAGTATTCTGTTGACAGCACAAATCTTAAGGGTTTAGAAATGAATACAGTCGCCAAATCTGTCTCTTTCCCTCAGCAATCTTATTTGTAGTGATTTCACTACTCAAAATTATCTCCTGAGGATGAAGAGACTATTTAAAAATATGTTTATATTGCTACATATTACAAAGAATACTTATGCTATTTAAAAATTGATGGCCAGGTTGCCACCCTGGCCAATTAACCTCAGAATACCACATCCCACCCAATCTGCCATCCAGGGCAAAGGCCAGACTATCTTGCTACTTGAATAACACAATTACGTCAACAGGATTTTGAAGATTTGGAGATAAAATCCAAGGCTTTGTACTATATTATTTCAAAGCTATTCTTTTACTATTTGTCTGGCCTTCCTTTAAGTGGGTTCTTGAAAAATGTTAACACTGAGTTATCTATGCTCCGAGCCTCTCTTCTGATGAGCCGTAAGGTTCCTATCATCTGTGTGCAGTATTGCAGGCAGTAGACCTGTAAGTTCTCACATTTTCAAGGCAGGCAATTTTATGTCTTTACTTTCTACACACATTGCATCTTAAAAACGAAAAGTTCTATGGCCAATCTGACCATGCTACACAATGAAATCACATAGAGTAAAATATGACCATTATCTCTAAGAGTCCAAAGTTACCTTTCAAAGGACCCTGCTACTTATTCCAAGTAAGCAACGAAGCTCCAGCTGCACTGTCTTGAACACCTACCATGTGTAAGACACTGCCTGTATTGTGAACTTCAGACCTTGATTCTGTAATATACTTGTAAAACTTAAACTCAAATGACAAACTTTACTACTAACTTAAAAATTTGCAATGTGCATCTTGGAGGTAGGGAATGATCCTGATGATCTTTAAGTCTGTCTTACAAAGGACAGTGGCATCAGCAAGGTACACTTGGGGTTGACTAGTCACAGTACTCAGAGTTGATGGTTCATGTCCATTTTTTATTCCAGATGAGCTGAATCTAGACTTTCTATAGTTGTGGGTAACTTCTCTATGATAGTCTTCCTGTACCCGGGCTGGAACAGATACATGGACAATATAATCATAAATCTTTACATTCCTAGACTTTGTTTCAATTACACCTTGTCACAAAGGGTTCTCTAAAGTGACAGTAACAGGTTTCTGGAGTTAACCTGACCCTCTTGCGAGCTCCCATGAGCATGGTCTAGTGGGATCATGGTTTGTCCCCAGAGTTCACTGCCTCCTCCATGTCACAAAGAATAGATTCCAAAGAATCTACTAAAAATCAAATTAAAATGCACTAGGAAATGTAAAAAAACAAAAAACAAAAACAAACAAACAAAAAAAAACAGTGAAAATACATTCTGGCAATTTATTGGTGCTTTTCAACATTTTTTTTGTGAGACATTATAGTATGTTGTTATATATCAACTTTCTGTATTCACAGGTCTTATACATTCACGTCAGTCACACTTTATACTATCTTTTGATGACAAATTAGTTTCCAGTTTTGAATAAATTAAGAACAAATTTTCATCAGCTGACTTAAATTCACTGTTAATATTCTAACACTAGAAGAGAAGGGTTGGTGGGGAAAGGAAAAATACTTGTTCACACAGATTTTTATAGCAGCATAATGGATTTCTCACCTCAGCTCTCACATATTTTAAGGGCAACAACTTGACACCTTCCAGTACCAAAAAGGAACAAGAAACTCCTGCATCATTGTCAGTGGGAAGGGGAGTCAGTTACTGAACGAACACAGTGTTGTTTCACAGCACCTTAAATCAGTCAATTTAAGGTGAATTCTAATTTAAGAAAGGCAAATGAAGCTGCTCTATAATGCTTGGAATTTGATAGTACACAATATGTCAAATCGCATTTCATTAAAGGCTCGGTGCTAGCAGTAAGAACATGTGGGGTTTTGTTGTTGTTTTAGAAAATAAGCACAAATCAGACGATCTCCAAAGATAACTACAATGAGGATACATGCAAATGTGAAACCTGACTTTCAGTGGGATTGGCTAGGAAGGAGGAAATTATAGGACAAAGCCAGTGTTTGCTCTGTTGCCCCACTGACACCTTCATCTGAACAAAGGGAAAGTAAAGGCTAGTAAAACACGTCAAATAGGGTAAGCATGAAACTC
This sequence comes from Peromyscus melanophrys, assembly GCA_902168415.1. Classification (NCBI taxonomy): domain Eukaryota; kingdom Metazoa; phylum Chordata; class Mammalia; order Rodentia; family Cricetidae; genus Peromyscus; species Peromyscus melanophrys. The sequence continues at coordinate 20,056 of CABHPR010142795.1, forward strand.
TGGTTGGCGTGTACTTAGTCCAGTTATGTGGCTGATGGCACTGTGTGCGTGCGTGCGTGCGTGCGTGTGTGTGTGTGTACGCATGCACACACAATGCACTCTACTCTCCATGGTACCTAATACAGTAAGAGAAGAGCTGGATTTCTATGACATCTCATGATAAACTTTTAAGTAAATAAGAGTAAAATGTCAGTAAATAACAAGACACTTACTGTGGCTGCAGACAGCACATGAAACAGATTCCTAATGATCACACAGTAATTTTTTTCATTATATTAGATTTAAATCATTGCCCCTCATTTATGAGTGTCTTGGGTCAAACATATTAATTGTACACATAAAAAACAATGATCTGAAGAGAATACAGCAATTTCAAAACCATTTTGACTTGTTCCTTTCAAAAAGAGCTTTGAAATATAAGCTAATAAAACCTTAGAGTCAACAATTTCCACAACACCAGGGAGAAGAAAAGCTAAACCTCATCTCAGCCAGTTTCTTTAGTCCAACTTTTAATAGAGTTGGCTTTCCACTTACCAGTAATGCTTGAGTTAATGAATGAATGTTCAGCTAACTGTTGGTGTTTGTGCTATTACCAATTGTCCCTGCTTCTTCCTAGTTTACAAAGTACAGTTTTCTATCAAAGTTTCTCAGTAAGTGGGTGGCACAAAGAAACAGTATGCTAAACAAATGTTCTTTAACTGTAATTTAAATCCTTTTTTGAAGTCAAACTTGTCAATATGTAGTAGTTAACTTAAAAATGACTCCAGATGCAATAAAAATAATTAAGTTATGAACAGACCAGGTCTCCGTTAAAATGAGGAAATAAAACTGGGGCAGGGGTTACTTCTGATGGGGTGTTGTGGGGAACTAGACTCTGAGGGCGGGTTGGTTTCTCTGGAGAGCAAATGCAATTTCCTCTGAAATGCTGTTTGTAAAGGTACCTAAAGCTATCTTCTAATTCACCAAGGAGCAAAAAATATTAAAATCAAGATATTAATTTTCAGGGTATTTTAATGAGCTGCATTTTCACAGATGTAGGTCAGTTTTTTTCTTAGAAAACTACGGTCAAACCTGAGGGTGACAGAAAAAGACAGGACATAGGAGCTTTAAAAGCTGCTCTCTCCTTCAGCACCTGAAGTCAGTGTGCACAGGACACTCAGAATGTGAGCAGAACACGAGAACAGAAAACAGAACGCTCAGAAGAGACAGCGAACACCGAGTTCCTCAGTATTTGGAGGTAGAACTGAAAGACAATTTTGATCAATAAGATACAAACAGTATTACTGAATGAGATTTTCTTTGTTTTGTTTCTTGAGACACGGTCTCAGTATGCAGTCTTTGCTGGTCTAGAAACCCCAAACTGTAAGAGCTCCACCTGCCTCCACCTCAGAGTGCTGGGATTAAAGGTGTGGGCCAAAATGCCTGGCTGAGATAGGACAGTTTTCAAGTGAAGACTTTTGACATCATCGAGAAGATACTTTTTGTATTACGTTTGTTCACTGACATTTTCAGACATAAATGCTGCATTCTGTTTCCCGTCATCTCTCATCCTCCTGTTATCCCCCCTTCCTATGGGTCCCTTTCCAATGCCGATTTCCCAAATGCTCACTGATTTTGACCAGGCCATCTGTGTGGTGACAGGTTTGGAACACCCACTGGAGCCTGGTGGGATCACCAGTGGATACACAACTGAGGACAATGATTTTCCCTTCACCCAAATCCTCCAGTAGCCCAAAGTTTATCAGGGAAGGGATATGGCCTCATGAGTCCCTCCCTGATCCACGACTGGCTGTTGACAGGCCCAATCTTGTACAAGCCTGCCTTATTTTAAGACAGTAGTAAAATAAGAGAGAAGTAATAATTATTAATGAAACAGGGAGGTACTTATAGGGAGACGATGTTAATTAATTTAAGGATTAACCATTTACAGATACCCTGGCCTTCTACTGGATAGTAGAAGCACATGGCCTATCCTGTGATATGTAAATTTTTCTTGCTATATTGGGAAAGAAATTTCCTTGGGCTTTCAAATAGATACAGTCCTTGTTAAAAGCAATGTTGCCAACCAATACAAAAGAAAGACAAAAACAACAACAACAACAAAAAAAAAACAAAACAAGACTATGATTAATACAATGCAAAATTTAAAAATAGCATCAGACTATATCTAAAAAACATCTGGCTTGGTCAGTCATTAAGACCCCCCAAAGCCCAAGGCAGCTCATATCTAGAGAAAATTAATAGAGATCATGAGAAAATACAATAGAAAAAAAGGATGAAATTTGAGAGGAAAACAAAGGAATGGGGGGTAGGGGTGGGAACTACCACAGTGCTTGAGCCTTCTCAACGCTTACAAAGGAAAGTCCTTTAGAAAATAAAAAGAATTTTTATTCCTGCCAGACGCTGAAAAGACTCCTGCCCATAAAACAGTCTCTTAAAGGACACATAGTTCCCCCAATGTCATTCACTCCTTACTGACAGTCTAGATGCCATGAAGTCCTAACAAACCACGACGGGAGGAAGACTGGGGCTGGGGTGACTTTTTTTCAAAGAAGTTACCAGGATGTATGGAACACTCTGCAGTTCTTGGGCAGGTAGTTGCTGGAGACAGCAGGAAGAACGTGAACTAAAACAGACACCTGGCGGTAGGCAAACACTTCAAGCTGGCCCAGTTTATCGCTACCACGTCGTCTTGTCCTTCTGGGTTCTCACTACTGAAAAGAAATCCTTCCACTAGCTGAACCGTGACGAGCATTTCCACAAACTCAGAAAAGTCTGCAAGTTGTTCAGTCTTTAGAATAAAAACTCAGCTCA